>JAYMTF010001166.1:0-25712 GCA_036897485.1 Pelargonium nanum | reverse complement strand
AATTCCAATCATCATTCAAACAAAACTCAACACAATAATAAATTCAAAAGCTCCATTGACAAAATCTTCTACAACAATCAAACATACCTTCTCATTCAAATCTTGCCACTAACCCATTACAAAACCTCCCTAGCATTTCATCTCAGTCAACGGTGCCCAGCTCGCCGTCCTCGCCTCCTCCGCCTCCGCTCCTTTCGCCGTTCATCTCCTTCTCCCGCTGAAACCGTCGTCGTCCACCGTCGAAGCTGTCCACAGTCGAAGCTTAGGCATCAAAGAACCTAACCTCGTAGCCCAAATCGAAGCCGTCACCGTCCACCGTCGCCTAGATCTGCAAGCACGACAAGATCTGGGTTCGAAAATCCGCCGGCCAGAGCGTGGGTCAGCTCCAGTGGCGAGCTCCATCTCCTCCAGCGATGCCTCCTCCGCCCAAATCTGCTCCTCCGTTGACGTCTGTCACGTACAACGTCGCCGTCCAAATATGAGCTCGGCGCTCGACAGTGGTCTCTCCACCGCTGGAGATGGAGGAGATGCAGGAGCTTCTTTAGACCCATTTAGGGGTAAAATCGTCTTTTACATGTCAAACTAACGGAGTTAGTGACGGTGCAACATTTTGAAACCACAGAGTAGCCTAAAGTTCACACTTAAAGTTCAGGACTGCCAGATGAAAAACATGTTAAGTACAGGGGGTCCATCAGTAATTACCTCTAAAATATAATATGTGTTCAAGTTATCATATATATTAATTAGAAAATAATTAATAAACAAACTGGCTCCTGAGCCCATCAAACCACAAAAAGTTCAGCTCGATTCTTAAATGAGATTAAACCTAAGCTTGAGTTCAGCTCGAGCTCGATAATTATAACATAAACCAAATATTTAGCGAGGCGAGCTCGAGGGGCTCTATTAAGGTTTGGCTCATTTACACCCTTAAATATCATGGATGATTTTCTAGATTTCCATTCGTCTTGAAAAGAGCTATAAGAACAGTTTGTCAAGTTTTAACACACTTATTTTATTTCACAATTAAAATGAAACAATTCTTTACCGATTGATTATGCCCTTAGTATTTTTTTTTAAGGTGAATGCTTGTACTTCTCATTAAACCAATAAATCACAAATTACAGCTTCACATACTACCGGATTATTTGACATACCTTCCCAACAGACTACCCCGTCTATACTAGCACTAGCTCTAGCTAAGAGATGAGCAACTGTATTACATTTTCGCGGTGTTAAAGAAAAACTAACAAAAGTAAGCCTACCAGATAAATTTAGAATATCTCTATAAACGAGACCCAAGGCACTAGGAAAACCTTCCCCTCCGATCTTGATTGAATCGATGACCAATTTAGCATCCGACTCGGTGATCACGTGAGTCAGTTTTCTCGAAATGGCCCAAGACAACGCCTCCTTAATGGTAAGCGCTTCGACCTCCTCTGCCTCCCCAAAGCCCGGCCAACCGACCTGACCACCTCCCACCCCTACCCCAGTAGCCGACCGTCCAATCCAGCCCCTCCGCCTCCGATCACTAAAAACAGCCCCATCAATGTTGATTTTGATATATGGGTCGTCCGAGCTAACCCATTTGTCAACTCCCCCGACCCGCTCCCGACGAGGCTCCTGAGCATGGACCTGAAACCAGTTATCCCACATAGACATAGCCATAATGTGAGTCTCCTCCGCTCCTAACCAGTTATTATTCCAAACTCCCTCGTTGCGCGATTTTCATAAACTCCAACCCACATATAAAGCTTTTTTCAAAAAGCTCCGGTTCAGATCGTTTCTCCACCTGCGTCAGCCATTCCCTTACCGTCCCAAAAGTGAGAGCTAAACTTTCCAAACCCATCCTTCGCCATACCGAAAACGCGAAAGAACAATGAAACAAGACATGAGTGATGGTCTCAGAAAACATACCGCATCTCGGATATACTAATGGGACCTCAACACGACGTGACACGAGGCGCTCACGAACTGGGAGACAACCCGATGCCGCTCTCCAAATACAGTGTTTAACTTTGCCTTGTACCTGAGCTCCCCATAACCGTTTCCAAGGAATATCCGGACTCTGGTCATCATCCATACCATCACGTCCCAGCCAATAAGCACTGCGAACAAAGTAGTTTCCCGTCCGTTCATGCTTCCAATACCACGTGTCCTCGCAAACTGAATCATTAAGGCGAATTTTAATGATCTCATCACAGGACTCGGGCTCAAAAATCTGTTAAAGTATAACTGTGTTCCAATTTCGTGACCCAGTATCTATCAAGTCCGCCACCAATATCGAACCCGTCACCACCGCACTCAATCCGGGTCCGACCGCGGGCATAGCGGAACCCATGGATCGACTAGCGCTCGGATTTGCAGCCCCGATCCCACGCGAATCACACTCCCTTCTCGAACAAGACCCTGAGCTGCATATATACTTCTCCATACATAACTCGGATCATGACCAATATCGACATCCAGAAAAGAACAATTAGGAGCGTAGCGAGCTTTAAACATGCGGCTAAAGAGAGAGTGGGGGGCTTGGATCAAACGCCACATTTGCTTTCCTAACAGAGCGAGATTAAAAGCTTTAATATCACGAAAACCCAGACCTCCTTGAGATTTACTTGCTCATAACTTGCTCCATACTTTCCAATGTAAACCTCGGCTTTCCTCTTTACTAGATTGCTACCAAAACTTACTTATAACCTGCTCAATCCGCTTGCATATGGTAACCGGGAGTAAAAAAACTCCCATACAGTAAGTCGGGATGGCCTGAGCCACTTCCTTCAACAAAACCTCATTCCCGGCCTTAGAAAGCGCCTTGGTCGACCATGACGTCACTCGGGCTTTGATGCGCTGCACAATATAATCAAACATCTCCCCCCTGCTACCACCTTCACAACATGGAACACAAATATTTATCAAAGGAGTAAACTCGATTAACTCCTAAACTTGATACAACCGATTCCGCCAACTCGGAGTCTATATTGGGACTGAGAAGAATAGACGATTTGTGAAAATTAACTTTTTGCCCAGAGCAATTTTCATAAATAGAGAGTACCTCTTTTATCGTATCTGCCTCCTCCTTACAAGCTTTAAAGAAAATCAGAGCATCATCCGCAAACAGTAAGTGGGACATTGCTGGACCTGAGCAAGAGACCCGACACCCGCTAATACTCCCCTCGCTTTCCATTTGACTCATCAGACACGAAAAACCTTCCGCAACAATAAGAAATAGATACGGGGACAGCGGGTCACCCTGCCTAATACCTCTGGAAGCCGCAAACGAATCAGACAAACCACCTCCCAGCTCCACCCGAAAAGAAGCCGACTCGACGCAGCTCATCACCAACTCCACCCAGCTTATTCGGAAGCCCAATCGGATCATCATGCGTCTCAAAAAACCTCACTCAACGCGTATGCCTTAGCCATATCCAGTTTCAAAGCTCCCCAACTCGTCGCGTAAGCTTACGAATATAATGAAAAAGCTCATTAACAACGCATATATTATCCGTGATCAACCTACCAGGTAAAAAAGCACTTTGATTGTCCGCAATAATGGAGCTCAGGACAGGCTTAATACGATTTGCAATAACTTTGGTTATTATCTTGTAAACCACATTGCAAAGCGCTATCGGCCGAAGGTCTAAAACCGATTCCGGCTCGGATTTTTTCGGGATAAGAACTAATATAATTTCATTGAGATCTTTAGGAACAGACCCATTCCGTAAGATATCCAAGCATGTACGGACAACTTCCTCTCCAACTATATGGCAATAATGCTGAAAAAAACTCGAGTTAAAACCGTCTGGACCCGGAGCTTTATCCGGATGCATTGAGTCGATTGCTTTGTTGACTTCCTCCTTAGTGAACATCATACCCAAATGCACGTTGTGAGACTCGGTTACCCGCCTAGGAACCCGGTTCAGGATCCGGTCCTCCCCCGAAACAGCACGGGACCGAAATTGGTCCTTATAGAATCCGGCCATCATGGTCCGTATGTCCTCTGCGCCCTCGACCCAATTACCAATTCCATCCTTCAGACGTACAATTGTGTTGTTCTTTTTCCGGGTACTCGCCGCCCTGTGGAAAATCTTCGTATTACTATCTTGGAGCCAATGATTTTTAGCTCGCTGCTTCCAGAAGAGTTCCTGCTTACGTAACAAGGACAAATAGCGAAGCCGAACCTCCTCTGCTTGAAGCCGACCCCTATCATCGGACCTCCTGCTCAATCTATCCAAAAGCTTCCATGTAATAAGAACCTCGCGACGTAATGCTTGAACCGTAGTTCCTCCCCATCCCTGTAAAGCTCCGCTACAATGTTATAGTTTGTCAAAAACTGTGTCACCGTACCAACTGTTCTGAATAACTTGTTCACATTCCTCTTCTTCACACCATAAATTTTCAAATTTAAAACGCTCTGAGCTCTGCCACTATACCTATCTGGACCAATAAGCAGAGGACAGTGATCCGAAGAGTAAAACGGTAAGTGTGTAACTTTCCAAGCCCCAAACCGTGCTATCCACTCAGACGAGCCCAATCCCCTATCTAGGCGTTCCTCAGTAGAGATCGAATTACCAGAGCCTCTGCGCCACGTAAACTCGTATCACATGAAGCCAATATCCTGCAAACCTGCATCCCGAACAACCTCCGAAAAGCCTTGAGCCAGACCCAATGGATATGGGTGTCCCCCTCGCTTCTCATTAACAGACATGAGATCATTAAAATCGCCCGCACATAGCCATGGTAATGAGCTGACTCCAGCCAAAGATCTCAATCTATCCCAGGAAACTGATCGATACGTCCTATCCGGCTCCCCGTAAAAGCCTGTAAACCTCCACTGATCCCATTCTCTCTTCTCTATCATGACGTCTACAAAATTGTTTGTCCAACCAAGCAACGTAACCCGAACTCTGCTATCCCAAAACAATGCTATATCGCCTCGTCGACCTACCGGATCACAGGAAAAGCAGGATTTCATGTGAAGGTTTTGCCTCAGCCCTTCCAATTCCTCCTGACCACGCTTCGTCTCCAACAGTAGGATTAGCATGAGTTTTTTGTCTCGAACCAATTGACCTAGAACCCGACGAGATCTAGGGTTGCACAGACCCCTACAATTCCACACCAAAAGCACCATACCCGATGAAACTTAGCCTTCCACCGTCACTCGCTACGCTTGTCACTGTACTTGACTGCCGCCGCCGACCACCAGCTGCAAACCCGCCGCCGCCGTCTCCTTACTATACCCTAATCGGTATTACTCTCCTTGATTATTCCCTTAGTATTAGTTTTGTTATTGTTCCTTTTTATTTATTTAAGTCTTTCTCAATTATTATAATTTTTCTTATTGAGATATTTTTTTAAAATGACAAGATTATAAGTATTCTGCTACTTATAGTTTAACTTGCAGATCAAATGTATAAGTAATAATTAATGACGTCGTGAGATCACATTAAGAATATGAATTCGGGCAGATCAATTTTATTTTTACAAATTTATTAAGTGGGTATAAAATTTTATTTTATTTAACTTAATTTAACCCTGGAATATTATAACTCGTATTTTTTATCCTGTCGTTGAGAATATGATCAACGGTTTAGGGGAGGTAATTGAGGGTCCCACGGCAATTTATATTTGGTTGGTGAAATTGAGCTGAAACATATGCTAATGTAGTGTGTGTGCTCCATCCTTATTTACTAGTGAAATTGAAAACTTACCCAAAATAATGATACATATGCTATTACTATTTAATTTGGTCTGTCGACATGTCACCACCCCAGACCTGTATTCTATTCTATGTATCTTTTGTGGGTCAAACTTCAACTAATTATTTGGTGCTTTTAATCTCATCTCAGCCTATTCATAACTATCTTATAAAATCATCTATATTTTTTATACTAACTATTTAGGAGGGTAATTTATGATCAATTGAATTATTGTGTTTGAAACAACTATAAATTCTACAAAGTCTACATGTTTGTTGCCAAAGGACTTAAAAATCCAACCAAAGTACCGCACTATTAGATTTTGTTGACTATAGATTGATATTTGACCGTTTTAACATAATCGTCAACTTTTCATCAGACAAATTTGTCTGAGGAAACGAGTAATTATTTGGAGATAACATTACTTATGATTTAACATAGAGAAACACAAATGTCAGCCATAATTTATTGGCGGAGACTCTCAACCAATAAGTTCATGTCAATAAGATGATGTGACCTACTGACCTCATCAATTAACACACCTACTCCCTCAATGAATATGTGGACGTGAAGCGCCTGTCTTGATCTATATATTTTGTGTCTTGATTGAGAGTTTTAACCAACAAATCACGGCTGAGATTCCGAATACTTTTTTAACATATGTGTAATTTGAGGAGACAAAAGTAATATGATAAATAGTACAAAAATTGGGGGAGGAGGTGAAGTTGGAAGTAAGTAAATAAATAAAATGAGGAGAAAGAAAAGGGGAAAACATTAAATGGTAGGTCATGGGAAGTGGGGATGTTGAGAGCTTTAAAAGCTTTGTAGTTTGTATGTATTGAGTTAGGGTAGAGTGAGAGTGTGATGGGTTTAATTGTTGAGTGTTTGTGTGATTAACATTCATTTGTAGGTGAAGAAGGTGTTGAGAGGTTTTAATATTTTTAAAAAGTTGGTTTGCCATTGATTGAGAGTGACCCAATTGTAGGAAGTTACAGTTATTACTCTCTTTAATTTATGGATCCTCTTGTTGGTGTTGGTGTTGTTATTGATATTTAAGATCTCATCCATCCCATAAGGCCATAAGGCTATGCATTCAACTCAACTGTATTTCATACAGACTATCTCATTTAATATTATCTATCACCACCTCCTACCTTCAATTCTATTACTAATTTTACCTTCTTTTTTTTCACTTTTTCTGCTTTTTTTTTCAATAAAATTTTAAAAGTTTCAATTGTTGAACAACATTTAGAATAAATGAAGTTGCTCATCCCTTTAACCTTTTGGGTGACGACCGCCATTCTCTCATACTCATATTTTTGTTGTAACAAATTCAAAAAGTTATACTCTCTTCTGTTTCAAGATAAGTATCATGTTTTTCTTGAATTTGTCTCAAAATAAGTATTTTTTTTATTTTTAAAAAATTAGTTATGCATGAATTGTCAATTATATCATTATAATGAGTTAGTTAGTATGACTTAAATTTGTTATAATTAACATCTTTGGGGCAAGTGGCTTAAGGTACTTGTCTCTCTTGAAGTCACAGGTTCGAGTCTCGGTTGTTATGCTTGCTTATAAATAAATAAATAAAAACCTTAGTTTGCTATAACTCATGATCATGAGGATAAAAAATAAGTATGCTATACTATATTATACTAACTTAAAAATGGTAACGAGAACTCTCATTTTAAGACGACATGAGTAGTTGTATAACTTATTCACTAAAAAAACAAAAAAATAAATACTCGTTTCATGAAAAAAAAATGACCAACAGAGATTAACCAACTGTCTGAGAGAAATAATCACAATAAATACTCGTTTCATGAAAAAAAATGACCAACAGAGATTAACCAACTGTCTGAGAGAAATAATCACCACCTTATCGCCTCTGTTTGTATACTTGAGGTCTCGTGTAAAAGTCACCTATAGAGCAGTTGATATATGTAGTGTGTGCGAATTATACTTAATAAAAAAAATATCTTTTTTAAATGATAGAAATAAAATAATTATATATGATACCACAAATACATTAGAAAATGTGACACCTAAGGAGCCCATTTATAATAAAGTTATGTATGTTACTATTAAAGATCAGGTGATGATCTATACATGAGTATGATCAGAAGGGCCATATATAATAATTAATTTTAACCAGAAAAATTGGTTACAACTTCACATCCTACACTTTATTGCACTTCTAATATTATCTAATATAAGATCAGCTCAAGAAATGTACACTGTTGTAGTAGAAGCAATGATGTGAAGACCCCAACCAACTCTTTCATAGACTCTTAAATATTTATTTTTCAAATAAATTAAAAACCACCCTCAACTCCTAGTAGTTGAAAATATATGTTTTCTTGGGAAACATGTAGTTAAAGATCAGACTCTGAGCCTATATAAAAACACTCTCACCACTCTCTCTACACTGAAGATTATGAGAAAACAGAGAACACAGAGCAACTGATATTCAACACTGTTTTCTTAATTTCTTTAGCTATGGTTTCTTTTCAAGCACCTCTCTCTCCAAATCAAAACAAGAAGAGAAAATGCTCTACCTGGGAAGATGCTGATGCTGATATTGCTGTTGCTGATCATCATCAAGAAACCTTCAACAGCAGCAAGAGATCGAGGCCGGATCAAGAAATCAAATCTTTGTTCGATATAGAGCTTCATCTAGAGACTCCACTACCCTTGGAGTGGCAAAGATGTCTTGATATTCAGGTAAAACATATAAATAGAAAGTTTACAGAACAAGTGCAAGTCAAGTATATTATATATTGAGTGCTATAGCTAATACCTTTGTGCTGTGTGTTACGCGCAGTCTGGGCAGATACATTTCTACAACACGAGGACACAGAAGAGGACCTCTCAGGATCCGAGGAGGAAGAGTAGTTCTCCAGATCCCCCCACGAGTCCTCGTGATCATCGCATGAGCTTGAACCTGGAACTGAACCTGCTTCCCTGCGATTCAATCACAAAAACCAACCATTCAGATGATGATCATTTGACCACAAAGCACCGTAATACTGATATGTTCATGGGTTCAAGAGAGCACAGACGCTGCCCGTCTTGGCTGACCTTCGAAAGAGGTGATCAGCATCAGGAGATGATGGCAACGGTCTGCGGACAGTGTCACATGCTGGTGATGCTGTGCAAGTCATCTCCGGCTTGTCCCAACTGCAAATTCATGCACCCCACAGACCAAAACCCACCAGCACTATTCAAGGGAAGCTGTAACCTATTGTGCTAGCTAATTAAGTAGAGGCTCACCATTCAGCAGAGCCTCTTTAGTTTCTAAGGCTACCTGTGTGTTGCACTACATTCCAATTTCCAACCTGACGTATGTATAATGTAACTAACCTGATGTAAAATTTACAAGTGTTTTCTATAAGAAAAACTGTTCTTACATTCAAGACAGTGATGTGTCTTTATTTATGCAGCAAGCACAGAACCATACTTAATCACAAAATGGTTCGAATGATGATGCACTAAAACTAAATCACGTGTTACAATAATTTCTTGTACAAGGGAAACTACCACGGAGAGAATCAGCTTAATAGGGTTGTGCAGAAGCCTTTGGAAGCAACACCTATTTTAAGATATAAAGTAAACTGTAAAACATTTGCATTAAGAAAATAGACAGAGACGGAGAAACTAATTGATTAATTGCGGGTTTAATGGCGTCTAGATACAATTGCGTTGAGAACCACAGAGACAAGAGTAAAATGAATTACAAGTATTGAGCCTCTGAACATGATAAAATGAATTAGCAGTGAAGGTGATGTGGTAACAAAAGAAACTGAAGGAGTGAAGCTACGGAGGTGGAGATGGTGTGAGAAAGCAAATTAAAGAAAGCTAAGTGAAAAAAGGAAGTGAAATTTTTGTCTCTGCCTAGAATAGCAGTTCACTCCATCAGCTGAGGGGATGAGAACTCCTTTGGAACCTTCTCGTCATGCATTCTTGTAACAACAAACCAAATGGGCTATAAACTTAATCAATTGACTCCGCCTTTTCATTGATGAAACATAGGAAGGAACTGTTATGGCACTGGAATATGAAATGCAAGGTTGATTAAAAAAGAAAAAAAAACATTTATAGAGCAAATTAAGTCACCAAATACATAATGTGTCCTCGTATATGAATTGTAGAAACTAGAAAGGTACAATAGAGGATGACCAACAGGAAAGGTTACAAAAATTAGCATCTAACAAACTTCATCTGAGAACAAATGAATTATCTATTTCTATTGTGTTGTGTAGTGCAATTTTACAATGAATTTACATGATGGTGACATGGGAAAAAAGGTTTAAATGTCATTATCATCATTAGTTGACATTTACAAAGTTCTGGTATATCAGGGAATATTTTTATTACTATCTGGCAAAAAGGTGCACCGAATTTAGAGCTCTATATAATTTGAGATATGTAGACCTAAACCAAATACCTTAAAAAAAGGCCATCAATCATGCTTCAGAGGTAGTTATATCCCCAGTGCTTCCTCAAGCCATGGGTTTTGGGGTACTGGCAGGTACAGTCCACAGCAAGAAGGCGGCGTATAACTGAAACGTGCCATGAGAGCAATATGGTCTGATGACCATAAGGGTGAAGGAAGATAATCACCACCGATGCTTTCTTTATCAAGAAGCTCCAACACAGTTTCAACCTTCAAACTATCCTCTGCAGGGAAACATTACAGAAAGTAAAAACTAATATGATAGCCAAATGTTTTTTTTTTTCTCCTGATAACATATAGGTAAGGGATACCTCTCTCAAAGCTAAAAAAACATCGAGTGAACATTTCCCAGGGACAAATAAAAAGAACTCAGACTATTATAAGTAATAGATGAGTCAAATGTTAGAACTGCTTTCTTCATAGTAATCTAAGTGAACAAGATTATCAAAATATGAAAAACAGAAAGACCCCAGAAACCTTACACCAAAGCTTAAAGGGTCAACTTTTGATGAAATATCTGCTAATCAATCCTGACCGGCCCAACTCTTAAAACCAAACATCAAAGAACATTTTGACAAGCTGAAGATTTATGCTGTTCTGTTCAGATTTTGAGGCACAAATTCATCTTCAGCAATAGTTCTTTCAAAACCCAAAATATCATTGGCAAAGTTATTGTGACCTAGTCACAAGACTCAATGTGAATTGGATAACTTCATGTGAGAAAGGCATTGCTAATTCATCACATAATATCACACAATCAAATACAGTGAGTGAAATTTCAATATTTGGCATTATTACATAAAGGCTTGGACTTTCAATAGTAAAAATGTCAACCTTTTTAGTAAGGTTTCACTTGCACCTTTATATGTAGCTAATTTATTTTATAGTTATCCATTGTAGGCTTTATCACCCACTTTCTTCACTCTCCATCACGTGCGAGTCTCATGCATGTCCTTTTGCATTTGGGCTAGAGACCACAGTGGGAGGTTACTCAATCAGGTCTATCAAACTTGATCTGATTCCATGTGATGTTATATATGTTTTGCTCTCATGTGAGAGTACATTAGAGAGGAATCCCTCATGACTTCTCACCACAATTCTATATTGTTGCTTACTGACCCAAAGCATATAATAATTTGACATGACCAATGAATAGAATGAAATATGCAGGTAAGTTAGTTGACGGAAACAAGTAAATATAGCGTCCATAGTACCTGTAAAGAATATATAGTCTAAGGTTCCTGAGAATCGCCGTTTGTGGTTGGTGAATACAGGCTCATGGGTATCAGGATTTATATTCCTCCTTTGCTCATTCTTCTCTGAGTCTGACTGAAAGAAAACTGAATATGCACTTACCTGGGAATGAGAGCAACAAGAATGATGAGAAAAATATTCTTCAAGACCGTTAAGATTCACAAGAATATGCAGATCCTACGTGCAACAGTACAAAAATCTTTTAAGGGTGTGAAAGTGGAGAGTCCTTTACTCAATACACTGTCGTATCCATGCTCCCCAAATCTAAATAAGTTCAGATTTGAGAAACAAGAATCTAGTAGATCAGTAAAAGATTATCTAATACTATATCACATATATGAATCAGACTCTCAGTTTCCCTTTAAAAACCAAAGGCCTTACAGCCCATACCAGAGGCAGTGAGTGCTGAAGCTTGAGATGTCGGTAAATACCCAACGGATCAGTCTTCTTCTCAGGCATGGTATCCAGTTTTCCAGTTACTATAAACTTATAAGGATCACTGCAATGACATGACATATCAGATATATGCATAATAACAAACACCAAACTGATTCAGACCATGTATAATAACAAAACCATACTGCTTTAGACATAGCAGTTTCAAAAACTTTAATCATACAGACCACTAGAAATGACTTCAATAGAATTAATATTCGGAAAGAGATAATATGGTAAGATTTGATATTCAAATGTCTGCATGAAAGAAAACATATAGTCAATTGCAAAGATATGCAATATAAACTTATAAAGTGTACAGATCCTTATAAAACTAGGAAATAGTCAATACAATTACTACAGTATTATGTTTCATTTGCTGGACTAAAGACTACTTGTTCTTGATTTGAACTTGAACATAAACATCACACAACTGTAAATCAATATTGCAGGAGGAAAGAAAGTCGGGACTTTAACTCCCTTCACTTCCATGATAAAAACACCCGAAAACTTAATGCTCGGTGACAAATAAATGGGCTACAAGATATTTTCATCGCAGTAAAGTCCAACTGGAGTTGCTGTACAATCGGAAGCCATCAAAGTATCCTTACCATCTGCTTTAATGGAAGTAATAGAAAGACAAAAATATATATCTTTGTGTATATGTGTGTGTTAGCTCATAGAGAGATTGTCATAGTCTAAGTCAGCCAACTAACAAGTCCAGTAATCTTATCCAATATAGATAGCAGCATCCTTCATAAATAATGAAGGCTGGCATGATAGATATGTTGGCTCAAATTGGTCGGTTTAAATGAATGAGTTCTTTCTATGTGTTCATGTAGAAATAATATTACCATTTTTTCCAAGAAAAGAAGTTCTCAATTATCCAGCCAATGCCTAAATGTTAATCATTAGATAAAGCAACTAGATAAGTTTGCAAAATAGTAAATCATGAACAGAACAAACAAACCTATATGCTATGTTATCTTAAGCCAATTTGTTACTGACAAACATCAATATAAGACTAACCTTTTTGGTACAGAATTCAAATCCCCACAAATCAACAGAGGAATTTTGGACTCAGAAATTTTCTCTAGTCCTTTGACCAGATGTACAACCTAGTCAGACAAACAAACAAAAAGGTCGTATCCAAATAGTTTTTAAACCAGTGGAACAAGTATAAGGCAGAAACGGTTCATACCTGACATAATTTTACGTCAGGAAATTTTCTATCTGCATGTATATGGGTGTTCGCCTAAGTGTACAAAAAACATGACTGTCTAAATTCATACATATATAGAGATGAAGAATTGAAGATATAAAATTCAAACAGTTACCACACAAATTCTAGATTGAAAGGGATGGCATCCATTTTTTACTGCTTCTAATATGACAACAAGGGCCACGTTATCCTGCAAAACAAGGAACAGTTGAAAACAGGGGGTGGAGCTTATAGTTGAGAAAGTGCAGGGTTAAGGCCACATGAGCTACTAATACCTTCATCAGGCGTATTTGACCTTGTCTTCTTTGTTCAGGTTCCAATGCTTCTGCCACTGACATTGCTGTTCTTCCAAATTCAACCTGCAAAAATATATATATATACACACACACAATTCTATGCCTGTTTGTCCGTAGTAGAAACATTTATTTGCGGAGAAGAGTTTATACCTCATATTTCATAATTTCCTTGAATACGTTGTGGCGGTAAAATGTAGCACAACCATCAATTGTATACCTGTTAGCAGTATACACCTGAGAGAAATCAAACAAATCATTTACTTTACATAGTTAAAGAAACAAGTTTTAAATCTTATTTGTTTATGTATACAAGTTTAATCAGAGTGAGATAAGTAACATGAAACAACATATCACACAAGAACATAACTAAACATTGGCAGAAACAACATGGTATTTGTTTGGATGTTCAGCATTTCAAGTGGAGTAGCCATATATATTACCAAACAGATATGATAGTGAAGAGGTACCAAGTATCTTTTTAAAAGCTAAATACAGGAATAACTATAACATTAGAACTACTCCCTCTGTCCCCAAATAAGTGTCCGGTACTCCGGTTTCACTTGCATTATTGTCCCAAAATAAGTGTATTGTTTCCTTTTTTTTTATGAAGTTAGTTATGCATGAATTACCAATAATGTCCATATAATAAGTTAGTTAGTACCCCCTTAAGTTTGTTACAACACATGTACATAGGGATAGTAGAGTAAACATACAACACTAACTAACTAACTTCTCCACAGTTATAATCTATTCAAGTGATCATAAAATATTGCAAAATATAAACGGAAAAACTTAGTTTATTTTCAAAAAGTACCTCTTTTGTTTTTTTCTTGTATATAACTGAGTAACCATATTTTGTTAACTCTGGTTTGAAAAAACTTTCAAAATGATCACTCTGTACCTGCACTACCAACAATAAATTTTGTATAAGCTGAAGAGATGAATAACCAGTAGGATCGGATTTAAAATTAATTCGCCATAACTAATATTAACATGACTAATGAAAAAGAAGCACCTCCTGAAGACAGATGATATCTGCATGATATCCAATAATCTCCCGGAGCAAGTTTTGTCTGCGGTATTCCCATGCTAGGGCCCATCTTGGGCAGTGATAGTTAAAACAAGCATACAAATCAGAAAGGATATTATATGATAGCACAGTAAACGTTGCATCATTGGTGGACTGTTTCTGAAGACTTTTAATTTCCATCATACAACGAGGGGGAGGAGGAGGAGGAGATTGAATCACAGGTTCAGTCACTATAACATTCACTGGAGAGAGGTGAGTGCCTGTTAAACAGTCTATGGCCACATATTCCAGCCTCAACTTGCGACCCAAATCACTAAATGTTGGTACATAAGTTTTTGAAGAGCCCACCATCGCCCATACTTCTTTTTCCACCTCTGTTGCACTCTCATCATGTAATGAACCATTACCCAAGTTAGGCCAAGAAGCATCACACCCAAGTGGTGTAGGGACTTGGTAATTGCCATTTGAGGTCTTAGAGATGGTATCTGCTGCATCACGATGACGTTCCTTGTGTTTTTTCCACTCGTTAACGAAACACTGTGTAGAGCAATGGTAACTATTTTTGACTTGTAGCTTCAATGCTACGCACTCAATACACTGATAAGTAGCCAAGCTAGAACAGTGCACAGAACAGTAAATCTGTTCTCGATACCTATAAAGTGAAAAGATGTCAAAACTTAAGGTTGACATGAATGGAGCTAATTACCACTAATGTAGAGGACAAATTATGAACTGGCAGCCAAAAATACACTCAAAAAACAATGCAGCCTCTTTCTGAAAAAAAGAAAGAAAAAAAGCCAATGTACTAGGGAAGGCACGCACATTCCTTCTAACCAAATCTTTTGGTGTCCAAATTGAGAATGAGTAAGCAAACCATCTCACAGCACTTTCAAGTAAGCTTATTAGCATTACTTGATAATACTGCATTAGAGATTTCATTTCTCCTTTATTATTCAACTATTATGGTGAAACACTGAAAGTATCATCTGCTTTGATACAGTTTGAAACTTGAAATAAATATTTGCCAAAATCAAAGCCGGCAATTAATCTGGAAAACAAATAATATTAGAGTTAGCAATACATACTTACAACTATTTTCTGCGGTAGCCCGAAAAATAAAAAGGTAAGGTACAAGACCCAAGCATCAACAAAATAATTTTGTATACATTTCTGAATATGAAGAACAGACAGACACACAAACATGAGAGTCATGAGTTATGTTTAAGTAGTTCTACATAAGTGAGTTTATTTTAGTCTTATTCTTCTTTACATGTATCTATATATGTATATATATAAAGGAGAATGTCTAATCTGATGTGGTTACAACTTCATAAGTCTTATCTATTCTCTACTAATTATTCTCTTGTTTTCTCTTTTATAACATAGAGTCATAGCCATCTTTGGCCTCTGATTTGACTTTACAGCATTCTTATTCTTTCAGATGGAATGAGATAATCCCACCTGAGAAACTCTTCTTTGTGATTTGTTTGAAAGAGTGCGAGTTCAGCACTCGAGGCAATGCCAATACAGGTAAAATATTATATTACATCTTTTCCCTTCCCAACCTTTATTTTCTCTATCACATAAAGTGCTTGATTGCACTTGGTTTCTTCAACAAATGAATGCTGACATTTCTAAATTGGGTCCATGTACTCTTAAATGTGTGTTTTTTCTGTTATTCTCAAGACCAGAGAAGGTACCATTGTCATTGTTATGAGTTAAGTTGATATCTGACATTTGTTGATGTTCTCATGTGCATTTTTTTTTATCGGCAAGCGTACAAACACCAGGACTTGAACCTAAGACCTCGAGGGAACAAGTGAAATCAACTATTTGCCCTACTGAGTGCTTGTTCTCATGTGTATTGTGAATCATGTTATACTCCTTGCCTTAGACCTACTGCAACAGTGTCATCCAATGCACAGGGTGTGCCTGACCCCCCCCCCCCCCCCCCTTTTATGCCAATACCTTGTCTAAAGCTCCAAATTCTTGAGCATTCCTAGTTGTACTCAAAAGACATTCCATTACATAATTTTACTTTTTGTCATTTGACTTATTTTTATAAAAGCAGATATATCCAATTCAATAGTTTGACTGGTTGGTAAATGAAATGCTTAAACTTATGGGAGGTTGATTATTTGGATATATTTTGCCTGCCCTGATGCTAAATTAGCTTCTGTTCATCTTTTCATTTCCGTCGCAGTGCTAGTGATCATCTGGTGTATCTTCATAAGACAGTTTACAGCTAAATTCCAAAAAAATTCTCAGTTCTGTGGACAATCAAAGAGAAATAGCAAGTGGGGAGAGACTAACCAGGTGAAGGTGATGGATGGCGGAAGCAGAGAGGAACTCCGAACGCTGGTACTGGAGTTGACTTGGCAGTTGACCACCGGGGTGTTGGAGTACAGATTCACTTGGACTTCATATTTACCAGATTTTTGAGAAATGGCTTCTTCAACTTCCATTTTGATCTCACCACAAATGGGAGTTTAGGGCTTTTAGTGTTTGCATTTTCAATACCGTTTTTTTTAATATTAAAATTACTGTAATATATTTATTTATTGACTACTTCAATGTACTGTAGCTGTAGCTGTAGCTGTAGCTTGGGGAAGGGTTTGTCCAAAAACTGAGTGGGTTGAAGCAGAGGAAAAAGGAACAAGATAATCACCAAATTCAAAATGAGATGAATTGTAGAAAGAATGAAAATATGAATTTGTATTTGTCTTGACATTGTCTTTCGATGTGCTGTGATTTACAGGCCAAAAATGCCATCACTGCTACACATGCATGACTATTGACTATTGACTATTGTCTATTGAGCTCTCTGTGACTGTATCATCTCTATCTATAATTTGCCAATGTATTTGTGTGTGTTTTGTACCAACTACTACCAAATACAATACCTCCTCCTTTTTTTAAAAAGGCCTCCTTCCAGGCTGCTGCTGCTGCTGCTGCTGCTGCTGCTGCTGCCATGGATCTGAGGGTAAAGGTGGCCAGGATACCAGGCTGGATAGTGGCATATGTCGCATTCTGAAACGTGCCATGATCGCAATATGGTCCGATGGCCATAAGGGTGAAGGAAGACTATTACCACCAATTCTTTCTTTATCTTTATCAACAAGCTCCAGCACACTTTCAACCTCCAAACTATCCTCTGCCCACAATGACAATCCAACATTATGCATAATTCATTCACTAAACATGAAATTGAAAACCAAACATTAAACAACATTTTGATGTATGTCATTCTGTTCAGATCACGGTTTCATCTTAAGCTCTGGTTATTTTAGAATCCGAAAGATTGTAATCAAAGACACTTTGACCTAGTCCCAAAACATTGCTATTCCATCATGTAATGACATCCAAACAAATATAGTGCCTTGACTTTTTTATTGACCAAAAGCATATAGTAATGTGACATGACCAACGAATGAAATGGAATATGCGGGTAAGAGAGTACCTGTAAAGAATATGTAGTCTAAGGTTCCTGAGAATAGCCGACCATGGTTGGTGAATACAGGTTCATGAGTATCAGGGTTTATATTCCTCGATCGATTATTCTTCTCCAACTCTGCCTTTAAGATAACTGAATATGCACTTGCCTTGAAATAAGAGCAGCAAGAAAGAATGATTAGAAAAATAGACTCCAAGACAATTAAGATTCACAAAAGAGGCACATCCTATGTAAAACAAGACAGAATTATTTTGGGAGAATGGATTCAGGTTTATTTTGGGAGAATGGATTCAGGTGGACACTAGAGAGTACTATTAACCAAAACATTGCAGTATCTATGTCCCCCAAAAGAACTGAAATAAGTTCAGACATGAGAAAAAATCTGGTAGATCAATATAAGGTTATCTGAAACGCAGTTTGGTTTCCCAATGACCTTACCAGAGGCAGTGAGTGTTGAAGTTTGACAAGCCGATAAACACCCAATGGATCAGATTCCTTCTCAGGCATGGTAACAATTTTTCCATTTACTATAAACTTGTAAGGATCACTGCAATAACATATCAGACATAAGTTAGAAAGTATGATAGCATGCATCAAATTGATTCAGTGGTATGATATATTCCACTTTCCAAATCCTCAGTAGTGATAGCTAGAAAGCAAAAACAAAAAAATATAGACCACTCATAGGAGGGACTCAGTACAATAAATGTCCAGAAAGATATCATTTTCCAAATGCCAGCATTAAAGAAACCATGCCAAGATACAGTCAGTATTATGTAACATAAGCAGTAGTGACTAATTAGTATTAGATTTCATATGCTGGACTAGAAAATACTAGTTCTTAACTAGCGAACCAATGCAAGTCAAACAAGACACTTATTTTAGGACGGAGGGAGTAGTTCTTTATTCCAACATGAACATATACATCGTACCCAACTCTATATCAACATTACAAGAGGAAAGGGAGTGAGGAATTGAAATCTCTTCAATTACACAAAAGAAACACCCCAAGACTTAGTGCAATGTCAAGTAAATGGGCTACAGGATGTTGCAATTAGCTTGACTGTAATTGTCACTGATTTAGAAACAGGTAGATGAAAGTAATAGGAAGAGAGAGAGAGCCGATCAAAAATAGGAAGAGAGAGAGACCTTTACTTGAGTGTGAGGGGGGGGGGGGGGGGCATTAGCTCAAAGAGAGGTTGTCATGTTCCAATGTGATTGCATTACATGAATGGGTTCTTTCTGTGTGTGCATTAGATCAAAGAGAGACTATTATAGTCCATGTTGATTCACAGGCTAACATGACTCAGATAAGATGGTCCAAAGTGATTGCATTACATGAATGGCTTCTTTCTTTATGTTAATGAAGAAATAGTATTTCCATATAATTTTTTTTACAAGATCCATTAATTAAAGAAAAAGGAATCGTGAATGGACTTACCCTGTGAAGATTAGAAGTTCTTAACTAGTGAACCGATGCATAAATCTAAATCATTAGGTAAAGCAACAGTGACAATATAAGACTAACCTTTCTGGTAAAGAATTGAAATCCCCACATATTAACATAGGAATTTTTGACTCGGCTATTTTCTCTAATCCTTTGACCAGCTGTGAAACCTAAAGTCAAAGAAAAAGAAAGTCATATCGATATGATTTTTGATCCATTTGGAAGAAATAGAACCATTACATACCTGAATAAATTTCGTATCTGGATTCGATGGATTTGCATGTATATGGGTGTTTGCCTAAGGGTACAAAAGAATAACTGTCAAAATTCATGCATAGAAAACGAAGAATTGAATATGTCGAGTTCAAACGAAACCAGTTACCACACAGATTCTGGATTTAAAGGGATGATGATTTCTTCCATCATTCACTATTTCTAATATGACAACAAGCGCCACATTATCCTGTAAAACCAGGGGATGGAGTTTAGAAATAGATGAGAAGGATAGTGCAGGGTACAGTCTAGATGAAACACTGATACCTTCATCAGACGTATTTGACCATCTTTTCTTTTTTCAGGTTCCAGTGCATCTGCCACTAACTTTGTAGCTCTTGCAAATTCAATCTGAAAAAAAAAAAAAAAAAAAAACATTTACTTGAATAGATTGTGGCGGCAAATTAGAGCCCATTCAGTACAAATAATTATTTTCACAGTTTATTTACCTCATAGGTCTTTACTTCCTTGAATAGATTTTGGCGGTAAAATGTTGCACAACCATCAGGTATACATCCCTTGCCTGCTATATACAACTGCAAGAAATTTGATCAAATTATATACTTGATATAATTAAATAAAGAAACAACTTTTCAAACTGATTTCCTAATGTGTACAAGTTTAGTCAGTATGAGAAAAGTAACATGGACCAACACATAGTACAAGGCCATGCTTTATATGCCGACACTACAGAAGGTACACTTCTGGATGTTCAGCATATTAAATGGAGTACCCATATATATTACCAAATGCAGAACTGATAATGAGATGGAAGTACTAAACATGTTTTAAAAAGTTAAATGCAATTACAATAAAAAAATTTTGGCAAACCACTCATGAAGGATTCAAATTTGTTTTGTGCCTCTTATCCAAATCATCAACTTTTGCTGGGGATTTTTCGGATATCAAGAAAAGTGTATTTTGACAAGAAGATACTGACATCAATTTCATATAATGTGACCCACCCTGATTCTATTCCACATACTTGAATAAACAAGAATACCAGGTAACAGGCTAAAAATTATACTAATGAACTATAGTAAGGCCCACACCAGTTCCAGCCTCAAGGTCCAACTACATGCATATATACTGTTACGACTTAAGCCAGGAAGTTAATTAAAACTAGCACTGGTAACTACCCACAGCTGCAGTCTCATACTATAAATTACTAAGATGAAAAGAGAGATTAAACCACAGCCAACACAGAGCTGATAGCATTATAGAAAATATATTGCAAACTTTCCACAACTACTAACTCATCTATATGATCTCGTCTTTGCTGCATATTAAACATAAGTCTCCATTTGATAGGAAATAATGGCCCAACTTATATAAAAATTGTGTTTTGAAGAAAGCTTCATAGCTT
This sequence comes from Pelargonium nanum, assembly GCA_036897485.1. Lineage (NCBI taxonomy): Eukaryota > Viridiplantae > Streptophyta > Magnoliopsida > Geraniales > Geraniaceae > Pelargonium > Pelargonium nanum. Next base: position 4,786 of record JAYMTF010001166.1, on the reverse strand, counting down.
CAAGTTCATATCCATCAACCTCATAATATCAAAAAAGATAATATGAATTTAGCCACAACCCTCTACACTAAACTTCTTTATGTTTAATTTCCCATCTGATTTTATTCCGCATTTCCATGTAAACAACTTCAAATACCAAACAAACATGAGCCTTTTTGTTTTATTTTTCACACTAAACTATATCAGATTTTAAAACATAATGTTTTATCCTTTATGTTTCATAATATGCAATTTTAACATTTTCCCTGAATTATTATGGCATTCCAACAGGTAGTGGTACAGCAGCAACAACAACAACCAAGCCATTTCCCTAACAATGTTAAGGTCGGCAACATGAATCCTTAAGCAAATTCCTACAAGTAGCAGAACTTGTTCCAAATTGTCACTAACTAATATCTAATTGGTACACTGTAAAACACTTCAAAGCAAGACTCACTGAAAAGAAACATATAGAAGTCTATTCAGGTAACATAACATCCACCCTATAAGTATATGCACGTGTGTGTTTATCATAACATATTGCAACAATATACTGGAAACCTTTATTTTTTTAGACATACCCCTGTTTTCTTTTTCTTGTACATGACTGAGTAACCATATCTTGACAACTCCGGTTTGAAGAAACTTTCAAAATGATCACTCTGTACCTGCAAACAATGAAATTATACAACCTAAAAAGGTAAATTTCCCAATACAATCAGCATAAAAGTTAACATGCAAAAACTAATATTACCATGAACAATGAAAAAACAGTACCTCCTGAAGACAAATAATATCTGCCTGATATCCAGTAATCTCTCGAAGCAAGTTTTTTCTGCGGAACACCCATGTTCGAGCCCATTTTGGGCAGTTGACCTCATTTAAAGAATACATATCAGCAAGGATATTGTAGGATAGCACAGTGAATGTTACATCATGGGAGGACAGTTGCTGAAGAGTTTCAATTTGTATCATAAGACGAGGGTCAGGAGAAGGAGAATGCTTCACAGGATCAGTCAATATAACATTTACTGGAGATAAATGTCTGCCTGTTGAATCGTCTATGGCTACATATTCCAGCCTCAATATGCTATCTAAGTCGGCAATCCTTGGTAAATACGTTTTTGAAGAGCCCACCTTCAACCATTCTATTCCATCTTTATTCACCACTTCAGCATTCTCATCAATTAATTCACCATTGCCTATGTCAATACAGTTCTCATCTCTCCCAAGTGGTGCTGGGACATGGTAATTGCCATCAGTACTGTTTCGGATAAATTCACTTTTTTCAAAATGTTGATCCCTGTGTCTATTCCAATTGTCGAAGAAGCACTGTTTATGGCAATGGTAACTATCCTTGATTGGTAACTCTAAGGCTACACAATCTAAACACTGATGAGTAGCCAATATAGAAGAGTGCACACAGCAAAAAATCCGTTCTCGGTACCTATAAAATGAAGATATTATAGAACTTATGTTACCATGAGTTGAGCAAATAACCATTAACATGTAAAGGACAAGTTAAACAGGCAGTCAAGAATTCAGCCTCTTTCTAGCAAAAGAAGTCAAAGCCTTAAGGCAAACCATCACACCTTTAAGTTTATTATCTTTACTTGACTAAATGGCTTAACAGATTTCAGTTCTCTTTGGGTTAAGGAAACACTCAAAGCATGCTTTGCTTCTTTGCAATTTGAAAGTTGAAACAAATATTCACCAAAGCATCAAGTAAATAAAACCATATGAGAGCTAGAATTGTATACTTGCATCTGTTTTCTGCACTATCTCAAAAATAAATGTAAGTTACAAGATACAACACCTAAATATCAGAAAAACATCAAGTAAATAATGAACTCCCTTCACACCCTTTTCTTTTGATACAAGAAGGGGGGACTCTTTATTTTTAATTTCTTTTTCACATAATTTGCCCAAATGATGCATCAGGTTGGTGATAATCAGAATTTAAGAAAGAAAATCCAATTTACTTTGAAAATGAAAGAAAGCAAAATCAAGTCATTTAAGGTGCAACAATCAGAGATTTGATCAAATAAAACAGAGCAAGTGTTCGCACCTGACCCCATTTTACACAGAAACAGAACAAACATTTAGCGTAAAAACATTTCATATTCTAGAAACACATTCCACAATTCCCGCACGCACAACACGTTAAATTTTCACAGTCGAGAAAATGAAAGGGAAAAAAAAAAGAAAGAACAAGAACAAGACCAAGAACTCCACCAAACCCATAACCAAGAAAGAAAGAAAGAACCGATCTTTACCCATCTCTCCGTTTCTTAGCAACCAAATAGACGAAACAAACACTCACACCAACCCAACGCGACAAGAACAACTAGTAGCGAGAAAGAAGAAAAAAACAGAGAGATAATGAGACTAACCAAGAGTACTTGATGGTCCGCTGAACCTCAGACCCCGTGGCGGCGTCCTTGACGACAAAACTGTGAAAAGGTTCGATTTCGTAGCCGATCACTGGGGTGGTGAAGGGTTGCCTGACTTCGATTTTCAGTTCGTAGTTATCAGAGGCTTGAGCGTCGTCCATTGTGAGCTTGACGATAACTCCAAGACAGAGCAGAAACAGAGGAGCAACTGAAATGGGAATTTAGGGTTTTTGGGATGACTGGTTTTGGAGGAGGAGGAGGAAGAGTTGATGTCAGAGAGAGTGAGAGTGAGAGAGGTGTGTGTGAGTATATGAATGAGAGAGAAGAGGGAAAGGTGGTATATATAGATATAGGAGAGGATCTGTTTTGCATTGTCCTCTGTTTGGCTTTTAACTCAGAGTGGTTAAACTTAGCGCCCAATGGAATAGACCCAATCCCAATTTATGTTTTCCTTTTATTTATTTTTTTCTCTTCGTTTATCGGCATACTTGTATTTATTGATAATTCATGTATAACTTATGAAAAATGACACACGGTCATGAAATAAAAATTCAAAAGAAACGAGATACTTATTATAATACGGAGTGGGTAATTTATCTTCTAGAAGAAACATCGGGATATATTATCACACAAAATTAAGAAGTCAACTATGACGTGTGTTTGTTCCCTGTTTCATAGTATGGTACATTATTCAATGTTTTTTGTTTTATGAAATTTTGTCATGAGATGAAAAGGAAAGGTTGTGATACTTGTAACGCTTTTTTGTCAGTTATTAAATCAGAATTGTCGGCTTTTGTTTAATTCACAGTTTATGAGATATTACTTTGAAACTAATGAGTCAACTCATGATGATTAATATAGTAATTTTTAATTAAGAGTTCTATCATATTTGAATAATGTTATGAGATATTTGAGAGTGGAGAGAGTAAGTGATATGAATGGTTTATGGAGAGACGAATCTAATCAATAGCTTATGGGAGCAATTGTCCCTTTTCAGGGTTTTTTTTTTTTTGATAAGCAAGCGTATCTTTTCGGGGTATTATACATTATTCTTTTGTTTTATGAAACTTTTTCTTGAGAAGAAAAGGAAAGGTTGTGATACTTGTAACGCATTTTTATTAGTTATTAAATCGAGATTGTCGGCTTTTATTTAATTCACAATTTATGAAATATTACTCTGAAATTGAGTCAACTCATGATGATAATTAATGTAGTAATTTTTAGTTAAGAGTTTTATCATATTTGAATAATGTTATGAAATATTTGAGAGTAAAGAGAGTAAGTGATATAAATCTATGGAGAGACGAATATAGTCAACAGCTTGTAGGAGAAATTACCCATTTTCATTGTGTTATACATTATTCAATGTCTTTTGTTCTGCACTGCTCTTATGGGAGAAATGTTCAACAAATATACTGAAGTTACCATAGCTTCGGAGATCTTAATAGTGTCTTCATTTGAATACTCCAATATTTATATTTATCTCCTTTGAATAATGGTATCATTGATTGGGAAACACTCACAGAACCACTGTCGTTTGTCATTGATCAAAGCGATTTATTTGAATAAAACTCGGCTTCTTATAGAAGAAGAAAGAAACAAGATTCTAATTTCGTGTCTGGATCAAGAACATAAATGATACAAGAATAGTGAACAACTTAGGCTTTTTTTGATCAGCAAGCGGTACTCTTATTAAAGTCAATGAGGCAATAAAAGTACAAAAAAGAACCAATCTAAGCGAGGGAAAGTATAGGATCCCGACGCCAAGATTCGAAACTAAAGGAGATAGATGGAACACCAATTACAATATGCAGAATTGAAAAACTATAGCTTATGATATTGTGAAAAGTACCATCAACTGATAAGGGACGGTCCTCGAAGATTAAAGCATTCCGGGCGATCCAAATAAACCAAATCACTACCGGGCATAAGCTATGCCAAGCTCTACGGATTCTTGCATTCCCGGATAGAGCTGATTGCCAAGAGCACAAAGAACCATAGCAAGAATCAGATGGAGACCAGCGAGCACGCCACCGACACGCCACCTTCGCCCAAACCAGACCCGACCAGGGACAGCCAAAGACCAAGTGATGACAGTCTTCCAATTTATCATTACACATGCAGCAAACCAATGGAGAAGGCACCGGTAAAACACCACGACGGTGGAGGAAAACCCGGCAAGGGATACTCTCAAGTGCGACCAACCAAGCGAAGCTTTGCATATTGGGAGGTACCCCAGATTTCCATATTAATTTAGAGCATGCGAAACGTGCATATGGTGTCCTGCTATACAAAACTTTAAAAGCTTGAGAAGTGGAGAAACGACCATTGCCGGAGTGACGCCAACACAATCGATCCGGTGTAGTAGCTCGAAGACGGACACCAGCCACTTTCGCCTGCAGCTGATCCCAGCT
>JAYMTF010001165.1:0-25731 GCA_036897485.1 Pelargonium nanum | reverse complement strand
TTGAAACCACAGGGTAGCCTAAAGTTCACACTTAAAATTTAGGAGTGCCAGATGAAAACATGTTAAGCACAGGGGTCCATCAGTAATTACCCCTACAAAATAGCGTCAATTTTCATCCAACTCTTTTCTGCTCCATTGGATTTTGAAGTAAACTTTCCAAACAAACATCCGGTCAACTTGGTTCTTCTCAATCCAATTGACCAATTACGACAAAATAAGGAGCAGAAATTGACATTCATTTATTTCTAATAAAAATTAATTTGGTCCATGAACTTTTACATATAGACTCAATTTGTTCTAAATATTTTTTAAACCTAAATTAATCCATGAATTTTCAAGTATATGGACCCAAAATAGTTTTTGCCATAATCTTTTATCAGTTTCTTCATTACGTCAAATTTAACATTTAATAAAAAAAATATTCAAATATTTTGCTGACATGATTGTCAATTGCATTAAATGAATCACGTGACTAACACATGATCCGGCACGTCAACAAAAACATTAAATATAAATAATTATTTAAATTATCTTAAATTCCACGTCAGATGACATATTATAAAAACCAACGGAATCTAGCGTCAGATACCATTTTGGATTAATATTTGAAATTACAATTACTAATTTAGGTTAAAAAAAATTGAAAACCACATTGAGTACCTTTATTTCTTTTAGAAGCTGCAATAGGAGTTTTGGCTTCCTAACACTTACACTTGATTTTTACAGGCCCCTGTATGCGGTCTCTTGATGAACAGAACAAATGTCAAGTGGCGAATGGGATAGGGTTCGGATTGGGCAATGCAATGTGAAAATAAAATCAGTAGAGCCACTCCTCGGGAAGCTCAACAATATTATTGTCAGGATTGGATAATAACACTTTCCAAGAGAAAAAAGAATGTTCCTTTACATCTATCTGAATATGCCCACAATCACAGTTCAAATGTTTTTGGTACCAAAGGCGATGAAATTCACGCCGATATCATCACATAGAATCCATCTTCCCGCCAACGGGTTATACGCAAATCCCGCCATCTCTTTAACCTACACAAACAAAAATAATCCAAACGCCAATCATCGTTCTTTGTAACTGTAATTGTACGCATGACATGATTTTAGCAATATATGAACGGACTTACAGATATGGAAGAGCGTTGTAGGATGAGGACTAATTCTTCCGGAGTCAGGAAACTTGACCACTGATGCGTACCCCTTGGAAGCTGTTAAAAATCATATAATATCTATCTTACTCCAACAAGTATTACAAAAACAGAAGCAAGTGAATGCAAAAACAAACCATCTTAACATGAATTGCACAGGCCAACCAAGTGAAAAACGCCCATTCCCGGGAATGCGAACTCATTTTTTTCTGACATAATAAACATACTCTTCAAATATGCTTGAATACATATTGACCCCTCCAGAAATGATAATAAGACATAACTTGACACCATTTGGTGATTTCTTGGGGCCAATGTAGGCACAAAAGTAAGAGAATGTATGGTAACACTACCCAAAAAAAGTTGGCTTAAGCAACTTTTAGAAGTTATGATCGTTTGCTAACAAAGGCAATAAAAGTCTTTTTGTGTCAAAAATAAATAAAAAATTCCATTTTTTAGTAGAATTATTAAAAAGTATATACCTTGACACAATTACCAAATCCCAGAAAATCAGAGAAACAGATGGGCTTTGGTAGGCCACAAAGTGCATCTTGATCCTAATTTTCAAGATTGTACTCCTGTTTTCTTATCTTTCTTTTCTTTTTTTCAAAAGTATTCCTTCTTCATCCCTTATTGTGTAAAACATAACTATCTTAATATGATATCTCATTTTGACCTCATCATGTTCAATGGTTAAAGGCCATTTTTTATGAACAAGTACCACGCATAACACGACGACCTAAATATCAACTTCATGAAAATAGCAAATAATTTGGAAGCATGTCCAGATTCTTATTTGTAAAACACTGCCCATCCAACTACGACTACTAAAATCATGAGCAAATACTTGGGATCTGTGAATCATTTGCCAGTGGATCACAGGAATCAGAAATCATTATCGGAAATCTTGAGAGGAGCATAAAAATGAAAAAAAATTGCAATATTCAAGTTATCAGGAAACTGAATCAAAAGAGAATTTTAATCATAGATTCATGAGAAAATTTCAAACTACGCTGAAGCATGTTGAACAAATTATTATTAAGTTCTGAAATGAGTGAAAGAATAATACCCAGTGGAGGATATACTCTGCTGCAACAATAGCAGTTGCATATGATCTCATAGATCGGTTGATGGTTGAAATTACACTAGCTCCACCAGGAGCAGTCAACGCTGATAGGGACTTACAGAACTCAGCAGGATTTGCTACGTGCTCAATTACCTTAAGTTCAATATAGAAACAAGTCAGATACAAATCCAGACCAGTTCTAATACCCTCGAGGGAAAGCATGAAGAAAATAACACAAAAACTAATTTACACAGAATTTGTATGCTATTGACTAGTTTTTTTAAGTTGAGCTACACAATAGGGGGTAGCTCTCCCCTTTTAACCCAAACCCCACCCCACCCGAAGCAATGAGATTTGAACCCACGACCTCCTACATGGAGATGTGTGTCTTGACCATTGCGCCACCCCCTAGGGGCTTGCTATTGACTAGTTACTTTATTAATAACATATCCTATGTAGTGGGAATGAACTAAAAATGAGAACTATATAATTCAGGATTACGTACATATTTCTTATGTAGTTCAGAACATAAGTATGCAACATATGTGTGTGTGTGTGTGTGAGAGAGAGAGAGAGAGAGAGAGAACCTCTAGAGAAATCACCGCATCAAAGTTCTGCTGTTCCTCAACCAGCTTTTCTGTCCATGGAAAAGTAATCATTTAGTAGTAAACAAATCATTTCACAGAACATCATTTGAATTTTCAGGGCCCAAAATAAATTAGTGTTTTAGGTGGCACCAATCAAGCAAGTGGTGTATCATGGTAAACATAGCACCTTAACTACTGGACTCATGTATGACACTTTAACTGTTGGTGAGCGTGTATCACCAAAGATTCGTGTTTCACCTACATACTGATGATTGGGCCCTTGTCCAATGGGCATACCGAGAACAAATTCAACATGCTACAAGGTTTTCCAATACACGCGTCTGGAGGGTGTCAAGCTCCAGAAATGTTCATTTAGGAATAAGCAAAAGACATCAAGGGCTTTACCAATTCCACCAATACTATTATCATCTTGAAAGATTAAAAAAATGTAACTGAATGATCGTGCACACACAAAAAAAAAACAAAAAAACAAAAAAAATCTCATGACATAATATGTGACCAGAAAGCTTAACCTACAGAGTAACAAAAGAAGATCAGCATGTACCAGCTGTAATGCAACGATATTCAATGCTTGAAGTCACTGGATCCAAATCCTGTGCAAACAAGTTAAAGTTGATAAATATCCTAGCCCGATAGACAATATACATGAAAAGAATTAATTCACCAGTAAAAAAAAACTAAATTTCAAAATTTTCAAATGATACTAAGTGACTAACTCTTCAATCTAATCATATTGGCAAGGAGACTAAGATGGGCGATGAAAACAATGAGAATTCTAGAAATTGGGATTTCCTAGCATACTTTGTATACTGGAATGTGGTCATCACAATGTGTAAGACAATTACCATGAAATGAAAAAATAATTTAACAAAGCTTTAACCACTAGTACATAAGTTCAGTTAAGTGTTGAAAATAAGTAATCAGATTAATATAGTAAATGAATGCTAGGAAGAAATAGAAAATGGTACCGTACAGTGCAGAATAATAGTAGGAGTTAGAGAAAGGTGACTTACAAATAACTCAAAATGCAGAATCTTAAAATTAAATATGAAAGACTATTGTTGATGAAAAAACTGAATTCATTGATGTGAAAGTTTTATCCAAACTACCCTATGGATTTGAAAATACAGAGGTACTATATTATAAGAAATTAGCCATAATCACCACAAAGGCACAAACAAATAACAAGTATGGCATCTTGAATGGCACTGTAATCAGTTCTTAGAGTATGATGAATAAAATAGAGGAAATGTTCCTAATAATTTAAAACTATGTTGTGAGAATATGATACTTCGAAAGTTTCTTGACCAATATTTACATAAAAACTGCTGCTAAATTTTGTGAGCAAGAGATGAGAGATGACCATACAGCATGGAGGCGTGCAATCTTGATATTCTTCTCGACAGCATCAATTCCCGTCACAGTAGCTCCCATTCGAGCCAAAGGCTGAAAATAGAAAATGAAAAGAATAACTACAAGGATAAATATCCCATAATTAGATTATTTTTATTTTACTAAATTTAGGTACAAAGGACACCAAAATATTACAAGATTTTGATCCTTAAAAATTAGGGGTAATGACACATGGGGGCCCATTTTTCGGTCCCAAAACACATGAGGTACCTAAGTTTTAAAAGGTAGTTTTCGGGGTACTTAAGTTTTGGTTCCATATGTAAAGTTAAAAAATTAACTAACTCTGTTAACTCTCAATTTAAAATGACCATTCTACCCTTCAAAACAAAAAATAAAGTTCAAAACGTTCTGTTCATCTTCTTCTCCAGTCCAAACATGAGTTCATTTTTTATTTTAAAAAAACAATATATGGCCTGATATCTTGGTGATTTGAATATAGACCAGATTGAGAAAATGCATCTGTTCCCTGTGAAGAACAATATATAGAGCAAAAATATTTACAAATCAATTGTTAATCGAACATATTACACCAATGAAAATTTCAGATCATTGTTTTGAAGACACTGTGTCTGCTTGAATGTGAATACTTGAGAAAAAGGATCATTGTTGGGTTTATAGAATTCTATATTTCACATTCCTTCAAATAACACCTAGAGGGGCTGGGTTTATTTGATTTTGTGGTAGTTACTGGAAAACCCAGTTTCCGGCGGTCGGAAACTTCAAACTCGCAACCATCTCGATCTTCTTTTTCATCTGCGGCAAGATCAAGGCAGATCTGTTCTGATACGACTAGGTCAACGGCCAACTCCTCCAAAACGAAGCTGTAGTTTCTCGAACCGGCGAGTCAAAGCTCTCATCTATATTTGGCAACTCTATGATCTCCCCCAGCTCCAATACGCCCTCGGTGAACGACAAGGTCGGCGAAGAAGACTCAGAGCTAGACGGTGCGAGTGAGTCGAGCTGAACCATGGCGGCGGCTTTGGTCGCCGATGCCTGAATGTCGCGTCACGCGTGGGACCAACGACTCCGGCCGCAGGAAAAGCTCCACGAGTTCGGGTAAATTGATGACAGCCGAGTCGCTTTGATACTCAATGCCGCCACGTCGTGCGCTCGCGCCGCCATTTCAGAGGTCGGAAATGTGCCGAACGATAAACGAGATTTCTTCAGAGTTTAGAGTCTTGGAGAAGATAGGGGTGTATTGGGAATTTTAGTTTTTAAATGGTCATGTGCAGCGCACATGATCAATAAATTTGAATTTTTCTGTTAAACTTGACCGATTACATATGGGTAAATAACATAGGTACCTCCAAAACTACGTTTTCAAATTTAGGTACATTATGTGTTTTGGGACCGTAAACTGGGCCCCCATTTGTCATTTCCCCTAAAAATTATAATATTCTATATAACAAAGTGAAGGAAGGTTCTAACTTCTAACAACAGAAAACAGGAACTTTCTCTTTGGTCTGGTTTGCCAAAGAGCTCTCTACTGCCAAAGAGCCCTCTACTGCCCATATGTGTTTCTTCTTCGGCGGCTCTTGCCCTTTCTTCTTTCTCCTCTTTCCTCCAGTCAATCTCTTGTCATTACAGCAAGCTTCCATCAAAGGCAAAACACCATTTGCAATTTCAGCAGCTCTCATCATCAAGTTTAAGCTTCATTAGCTCTTCAACAGTCGTCTACTTCTTCGACGGTTTCAGTTAGCAAGTTTACAGTCCAGGCAACCTGTCAACGGACGTATGTTTATGCACTGCTCCTAGGCCGTTGCTCATCTGCCTCCATCAGACCTTCCATGGTCGCCCTTGATGTTCATCATCAACTTCAATCTTTGAAATAGCTTTGGCTTTTTTATGTTTCAACTCGGCGAGTTTGTTATTGTCGATTGTCAAGATGGCGCTCATTGCATGGCATCATCAACACCGGTGGTCTCCATGTCAAGTTGTCTTCATCAAGAATCAAGTTATGCTCTCTTTCCGGCATCTCCACGGAAGCTCCGGCCAACATCTCCGGCATCCCCATCCGGTGACTTTTGGGTTGCTATTCAAATTCTCGGGAACTAACTCTCATTTATGATTTAATTTTGGGAATCTCACATTTTCTCCCAAATCATAATTATTATCATCAACTATGGGTGTTTTTCCAAGACACTTATGGTGCTTTCAATTTGGGCATGTTTTCAAGTTTGTATTCTTTTTCATTTTCATTGGAGTTATTTATTGCTCCTTCACTTGTACTTTTTTCTTCCTAATAGATTAATGAATAAAGTACCGTTTGCCTATCACAAAAGAAAAAAAAAAACAACAACAACAGAAAACAGGTAACTGTACCTCCGAAAGAATTCCACCTCCACAGCCAACATCCACGATTTTTAGTCCTTCAAAAGGCCTAGAAGAGTTTGAGTCTTTCCTGAAACAGGAAAAGCTGATCAGAATTGGAGAGCACAAAATCAAGAAAGTATATTGGTACTATTAATCTGATTAGCCATAAGAAATGTAGATAGCAACAGATCCAACTGAACCCCAGGGTTGAAGGATTAAAAACTCAAAAAAAAAAAAAAATCAAAACCAAGTTTTAGTGCATATAAATTTGAAGCATAAGTTAATACAAGTAGACGTTTCCAGCAGATGGTTACCATGTTTCACATGGTTTTAGGAATTTAACAAATACAAGTTTGATACTTCATACTAATCGTTGATTGTTCGACACAAAATCACAATTGTTGAACAATAGCATTTTCTTTCATTGCTGCAATATATCCAGTAAAGCACTATGACTGTTTGGAGACAAAAAGTTTCCGAGGATCATAAAAATCTAAAGTTAGTCTTGCTATCTTAAATATTTCATATATAGTTTAATCATATCAAGCATTATTGCAATCCTTCTAATCAAGTAAACTAGCATATGAGGGTGTTTATTATACCAACTATTAAGCATCCTTTTAGTAGTAAATCCAAGGCAAAGTACTTATGCTGCTTAAAACTGAGTCCATTAACACAATGCATTTTCAGGACAGAGAAAATTGAACAAGGACAATTCCAACAAACCCAACAACTTTAGAGTAATGTCATAGATTCTTAAAGAGCTTCGGCTGGGAAACGGAAACATATACATAATGATCCAAGAAATGAGATACTGACTCCAAAACTAATGCCATGCAAAAGAAGGTGTCAGCATAAAGTTAGAAGTGTAAAAAACCTACTCAACTAAACCTTAAGCTGATAGTTGAAGGCTCAATATTAGTTTTATACTCTAACACGCCCCCTCACGTGCAAGCCTGTTATTGCTTTGCACGTGGCCCATGCACAAGTCCATTTCTTGCCTTGTGCTAGCCCAATATTAGTTTTATACTGCCCATTTTTGCTATGGGTGGTGGCAGGATTTGAACTCGGGACTTTTAGTCACCAACGCTCGCTCTGATATCATGTAACAAACCAACTTAACTAAAGCTTAAGTTGACAGTTGAATGCCCAATATTAGTTTTATACTCTAACAATAAGTAAATAGTGTAATGTACCTGAAATGCCGACAAAGAGTAGAGCGGATGAATGCTAGTCTTGTAGGATTCATGTTGTGCAACGGTTTAAATGGCCCTTGAGAATCCCACCTAACCATAACACAAAACAAGGTTCACATGACACAGCCAATAAGTGCTTAATCTAAATATTGAGGTAAATTAGTAGTAGCATACAGACACAAAATGTTAAATGCAAAGCTGTAACGCTAAAAACCCAGTTCAAGTTCAAGAAAATAAAACACATCATAGAATGTAAGGAACCAACTCAGCTAAAAGCTTAAGCTAATAGTTGAAGGCCAAATATTAATTTTATACTCCCCTCACGTGCAAGCCCATTTCGCTTTGTACTCAAAAAATAACTTGTTAATATAAAGGGTTAAAAAAGCATACATCTTGTAATCTCTAAAGTTGTGTTCCCCGCGTATTGGTGTGACCCATGCACAGATCCACTTCTTGTCTTGCGCTGAAATTTATTACGGGTGATGCTAGGATTCGAACTCGGGACTTTTGTCACCATGTAAACTCAACTAAAAGTTAAACTAATAGTTAAAGGCCCAATATTAGTTTTATACTCTAACATAGAAACATATATGAAATAATGGAGCTCTAAAGGTCATTGCTTGAGCCTTGAAGTGAAACTTTTTGTTTTAGTAGCATTCAAGGTACATGGATTGCAATTCAGCATATTGAAAAAAATAGAAATTCTAATTGAATTTCCCGATTGTAACCACCAACAAAGCCGACCCACACTAAAGATCGTATATAGCTCACCAGGAGTCAGCAATGGCGGCGAATTTGGCAAGCTCGAGCTCCTTGAGAGACGAAGAAGCGGAGGGCTTGGCGGGTGCTTCGGGAGATAGAGGAGGTGTTTGGAGCGGCGGTGGAGATGAGACGGCGGTGGAGAAGAGGCTGGTGGTGGTGAGGAGAGATCGTGGTGAGCGAGACGGAGTTCGAAGACGGCTCAAGAGCTTGGAAGCCGCCATTGCCATGGTCGGTCGGTCGATCGATCTTCCGTTGGTGGCTGGTTCATTGTTTTAATCGCGTACAAGTACTATTACCAACAAATTGGGCTCAAGCCCAACCCAACCAAAATCTTGTTAAATTCTTAAACTAGCCTGTGAAGTTGTGTACTTGAGTTGAGTTAGATATTCGTCTTAGAAAATTATGTTTGATACATAATTTCTATGATGTGACATCACCTCATTGTGAATTTATTGGCTGAGATTCTTTTTCTCTAATTTATAACACAATTGAAATGAAATTTAGCGGTAACAAGTGTGACTATAGTCCTTTAAAGGTGGTGCGAGTTCCTGTCCGCTCCTGATGCTAGGGATTAAAGATTTGTCTTCCGTTGGGGGGCTTTAGTCTCTGCGGGGATAAGTGTGATCGGGCTTTGGTGGATAGTAGTCGCAGGAGGTCATGGTTGGTTGTCGTACAAGGCTTGAAACGATGGTTGTTAAGTCATTCCCGAAAATGAATCTAACTGGTGTGCTTGTTGAACTGGTCAACGCAAAAAAACTAGATTGTTTATCCTATTGTCAATGTGTTAATGTATTTTTTCTAAGTGTTATTCTCTAAGTTTAATATCCCATTGTCCATTATCGATATCCAATGTCAAGTGTACGTTGGCGGTGGTGTCTTGAATTTGTGTTCTATGCGAGCCAACACACCAAAGAACGAAGCCTTCAGATGTCGTTCTGGAACGCTGTCTTGGGCGTGAGGGTAAGATCTTGGTCGGAATCATAAGAGGCTCTCAGCGCATTTTTTAGAGAGAGAAAGCAGAGAGAGTAATTGGTGAGAGAATGAAGATCATATCATCTTACCAAAGGATGATATTTATACTAACACCCAATCTTCGCAACATGTCGACACGTGATTGGTCAATGATGAGGTGAAGTCCACTTCAGAGGCCACTTTGTGGTTTGGGCTCTTGCTTCTCGGGCGTTCCACTTCCGTACACATGTGTCGGGCGAGTTGGAGTGTCCTAATACGCTTCTCGTGTGTCGAGGCGAACGCCGAGGCCTCTAGAAGCCTCTTCTCGAAGTAGTGTTCTACAGTCTCGAGACTTATATATTGTCGTTGTACTAATTTAGCGACATGAGAAGCCCCCGTTATGACTTGAGGAGGCATGTTTATATATGGTTTTGGTCTTGCACCCCATCATTTTGAGCATGCAAATGGTCTTAGACGGTCGTCAATGGTCGCGGGCATGACCAATAGACTTAAGCGTGACAGGACTTTGGTACGACCAATGGAGTTAAACATGGTCGATAGACTTGGCACCCGACCGATGGTCGCGCGCATTGGGCGCCAACCTTAAATTCACATTTTATGAGCAAGTATGCGAAGTCATGTTTTCATAATCTTGAGGTGGAATTGAAGTGACGCTTTAGTGTTGTGTGTCACACAGTCATTCGTCAAGTAAACTTATGATTATTTTGTAGATTTTAATGTTTTTCCTAACTGAATTTAACTACTTGTCTGATCATGGCATTAATGGACTATTCAAAATAATTTTATACTAAATTAATCAAAATTTTACATTTTTGAGTAAGTAATACTCTTCCCGGCTTTAAATGGGTGTCTTATTTTACTTAAAATATTGTGTTGAAAGAAGTGGCATAGTCTCTTAGTTGAAAAAGTTAGTTATGTACGAATTATCAATAATTTACTAATAATATGTTAATTAAAATTATTTAAGTTTTTTACACTACATGCCCATGAAGGTACGAAGAGAAACGCTCACTTGTTACTAATTTGTCTTCAATTCTTTGTTTTCTTTCCCTAAACATATACAAAAAACTCATTTTGAGTTTAAAAAAATAATAATGAAAATACCTGAACTAAAAATGTAGCACCGAACTTCAATCCAATTTTTATATTTTTTGTGTGCATGAGTAGAAATTGTATTTTTAAAATAAAAATAAAGGTTAACGGGTGGCCTCTTCTCTCTCTTGTGAGAGTCCAAACTAGGGTTTCGCTAAGGTGGCAGGTGCGGCGGCGGCTAGGGTTAGTCAAGCAAGATGACAACTACTATAAGAGGAACAGGTGTGCAGGCATGGGAAGCAAAAGAGAACACCAAAATACGCATAGTTTTTGGGTCTGGGCTTTTGTGGTTTTGAGGTGTTAAGCAGCTCGGTATCAATGGCAGCCATGGGAGGGGACGGAGCGGGAGAGAGGGTGGTTGGTGGTGGCGGAAGCCGGAGGGGGTCGGGATTTATAGGGAGTTCGGGGGAGTTGGGGTATAACAGTAGGGTGGGGAGCGGGTCGGTGGAGACGGGAAGTGGGAGAGGGAGGATCCAGGTGCCGGGAGGTGGAGAAGGATCGGGTACAGGGTCATCGGCGGCGGTGGCAATGGAGGACATTGTGAGGGGTGTGCAGGCCATGGAAGTGGATGACGACCTGGTTGTCATCAAATAAAACTCGGGCGAGGCTCTGGTAGCGAACGGAACGGGAGTGGTCATAAATTTTGTGGGCAGATTTCTAACCGAAGCACCAGTTAACTTCCTCAATAAGCAGCAAATGATGGCTTGGCTATGAAGGCCTAAGAAGGGAGTGACCATGAAGGAACTTTTTGATTCGTCTCCGAGTCCAATAAAGAAAACTCGATACTTATTTGAGTTTTATGAAGAAAATGATGCATCGAAGGTTGAGTCGCAGGGGCCATGGACGTATAATGGCAAGGTGTTGTTGTTGGAATGACTGAGAACCGGAGACAACCCATATAGCATAGAGCTGAATATGGTAGACATGTGGATCCAGGCGAGAGGAATCCCATGAATTATGTTTCAGAACGAGTTTGTATTGATTTGGGAAATGCGATTGGTAAATTTGTGGAGACAAATCCTTTAAATTTCAGAGGAGGATGGGGGTCATTTGCACGTATCCGAGTCCGGTTTGATACCAGGGGTCCTTTGAGAAGAAAAGCAAGGATGAAAATAGCAAATACAGGTAGTCATATTGTTTTCTTTCAATATGAGAAAGTTCCTATATTTTGTTATTATTGTGGCCGTCTAGGACATGTGGAAAATGACTGCAAGAGACTGCGTGCAACTGAAGACCCGGGCGTTGAGAGGGCGTTTGGAGCCTTACTAGTGGCGCCAAAGGGAAGAAGATCAAATATTGGAGCACAATGGATACGAACAGGTTTAGAGCAGCAGTGGGAGATGACTGAGGAGGTGATCGTGGAGCCGGTTACGCCAACAACCCAAGATGCACAAGAAACTGGGCAGAAGGTGGTGACAGTTTTCAAAAGGAAAAGAGATTTGATTATGGAAGAAGCTGGAGTGGAGGGACCGAATGAGGTTGAACGGGCAAAAAACGTGCTGGAGGCGAACCTAGTACTCCAGGCTCTCCAAAATCCGTGAAGCTTTTAGGAGTAGGCCTTCGTGATGGGTTCGGGTCACGGAGAAGCCGGAAGAGAGGTGTTCCGATCCAATTGGGGTTCGAAGTAGGAGAGGTGGTGTTGGTTCTGCAGATTGGGGGGGGAGATTTTTCCCGGTGCCCCTGATTTGTTTATTTTATCGGTATCCATTCTTAATGGATTCGATAGCTTCGAGATAAGGGTTAGTTCTCTGGAGTTGGGTTCCCTTTTGGTTTTAGGTTATTTTTATTTTCAGTCTGGTTTGTTAGGTTCGATTTATTTTATAGTTTTATCTCGTTTATTTGCTTTGTACTGCCTTCGAGCTTTTCTGCTTAGTGAAATAAAGTATTATTTCCTGTAAAAAAGGACGTATTCTTGAAAGAAAGAAAAAAACACTTATGTTTATAGACATTATAATAACCATATAATAAACATTAGGGTTTAAAACCTTGAAGACCCCCCACCTATTGAAAACTCACCAGTCAGGTCCCCTACTAAAAAAAAGCCACAGCAGTCCCCGTTTTAAAGAAAAATAGGTCACACGGGTCCCACCGTTAATTTGACCTAATGGAACCGTTAGTTAGGTGACGTGACGCATACGTGACATTTCAATTTGGGTGACGTGTCGCTGACGTGGCATTTTAAATGTTAGTTTAATTAAATTGAGTGGGAATCGATCAAATGAAACACGTGTCAATTCATCATTGGTTCAAAATTAATTAAATTATATGAATTTACGATTTTACCCTTCAATTTTTTTTAATTCATTCAATCACACCCTCTTCTTACTCACCACCACCACTCTCGGCCGCCAGTCCGCCCTCCACAGCCGTTGAAGCTTGCTGAGCTGTGTAGCTCGGCGGAGCTCGGCAGGTCTGCATCACCGGAGCTCGACGGAGACTCAATAGATCCGGAGCTCGCCTCCATCCTTTGCTATGTATCGTTTAGTAGGCAGATTCTATAAGAAAAACTAATAAAATCAATAAACAAAAATTAATTTATGATTGATGCTACCCAAACAATCATAAGTCTCAGAACGAATGATATGGTGACACGTGGCCACCTCAACGCCACGTAAGCAACCCAGTTCAGCTCTACGCGATCACGCTTGACCCAAGATCTGGAAGGTCTTAAGGCCATGAGATCACTCATACGAAGTTCCAAAACTTTCTCGAGGAAAACCAAAGCAAGCAGAAACTCCAAAAGGCCACAAAAGAAGAAAATAGCTCGACATTGAGCCAATGCCGCGACACAAGCAGTCAATACCGCGACATCGGTGCTTTTCCCGCTGGACAAGAGTTGCTTGTCCCGTCGGACAAGCAGGCCTTGTCCAAGACCCATGTCGTGACACGACATGCTAATTCTGCGGCATCCATGCATTCCCCTTCTGTGACCGGACGTCTCATTGTCCTTCTCCGCGACTAGTGTCCTTGTCCCCTCCTCCATGACCAGCTTTCCTAGCAGTGCATCCCCCACTCTAATAGACCAAGCATGGACAAGAAGCTCTCACAATTGTGTTGTGTTTCTCCATACTTGGGAACTATGGAAGCTTCCCTCTTCCTAACGCGAAGTCTAGCCTCCTACGAAGCGTGACCTCCCGCCGGAGCATAAACTTCCTACGAAGCAAAGACTCATCGCGGAGCATGATCTTCCTCAGACGAAACGAAGAAACCAAAGAGCTTCCCATGGTAAAGTGACTCCCAATACTATGGAAAATACACTAAGTGTAACATGATGATCCCCCGCGAAGCGCAGCCTCTCCCGCAGAGCGCAACCTCTCCGCGAAGAGCAGGCCAAAACGGTTCTAGACGGCCCCATGTCGCGGCATGTGACACTAATGTCGCGGCATCCAAGCTCCTCAGCGCAACACACACGTTTCGTGCACTCCGAAGCGTGCTCGTCGGTCCCCATCAACCGAAGATGACATATGACGAACCAACATCCTTCCACAAGGTTATCACAAGGCCGAAACCTCACCAAGACACTTTCAAGAAGGTGCACCAACAAGTCACCATGACATCAACACTCTCAAACGCTCATGACGTTGTCCCGCGAGACAGAGGCTTACAAAGGATTCGACGAGTCATCTCATCACGTGAGAAGCGTATGGGACACACTAACCTCCCTGGCATGCATGAGCAACGCGTCCGGAGGAATAGAGGCCCAACATCACAAAAGGGCTTGATGGGCTCAATGGGCCAAAGTGGGCTTGAAAGGCCAAATGGGCCTAGATGGGCCTCACATCTTCAACAACCAATCAAATACTAACATGTGTCAAAAGGTGGTAAGAGCCTATAAATACACCCCTCTTGGTAAAGAAGAGGATCCCAATTTCATTTCTCACATTTGCTTATCTCTCTAGCTTTCTCTCTCTAGAAAAGCTCTATAGAGCTCTCTTGTTTCCTATAATGACTTACTCACATGCCGGAGGCGTTGTCCCGAAAACACCACCCGAGTACTTCGTTCTTTGGTGTGTTGTCTTCACACAGATCACATAGACGTGAAGACTAGACACCCTTACTAGGAAAGAGAATATATATTGAGACTTAAGAGAATGTGACTAAGACTTGAACACTTAGGCTAGACACCTTTGCTTATGTGGACAAGAAGACATACACTACTAGTGTGTTTGCGTTGACCTAGTCAAAACATGCACATAAATGATGTTTTGGTAAAACAAGTCACATGAAAATCACTGATGTTACCCGAAAAATCATAAGTCCTAGACGAATGACATAGCAACACATGGCGACCATGATGCCACTCAAGAAACCCGGCTTAACCCCAAAATTCAGCGCCCGAACCGAGACCTAGACAACCCCAAGGCAATTATTTCACTCGCTGAAAGTCCCCAAACACCCCCAAGATGATCCGGCACAAGAGGGAACACACGAAGGCCCAATCGTAACTGAAATGCTCTAAAATTATTCTAATTGTTATCCATGTATACGGGAGCCGCAAGAGCTACCCTTTGTGCCACACGAAACACGAGCTTCTCAGACGAAGCGAGAACCACAAGAACTCCCATTTGCAACACGCGAAGCGCGAGCTTCCCGGATGAAGCAAGAACATCAAGAGCTTCCCGGCGAGAAAGAGGCCCCCAAGGCTATGGGAAACACAACAATTGCATCATGGTAACTCACTTTGAAGCTTGAACTCCCCGCGAGGTATGCGCTCCCCGCGGGAAAGGAACGCATGCCGCGACATGGGTACATTCCAGCCCAACTATCAAGTTAAATGCTCCCGGCACTCATCGATCTATTCTCTTCAACCCTAAACGTCACTCAATGACTCGAAATACTTCTATAAGGCTCTCGCAAGGTCATCGCCTCATCAAACCAACTTTGAGATGATCCAACAAGTTACAACAACATCAACAGTCCCGAACCTCCAAGATGCTACACCGCGTGGTAGAGGCTCCAACGGGCTCCGACGAGCTACCCCAGCACGTGAGAGACGTACGAGGACCTGCGACACACCTGGTACACACGAGCAACGCATCTATGGAGTAGGAGACCCAAATCACCAATGGGCCCAAATGGGCTCCACACCTTTAACAACCAATCACACACTAACATGTGGCACTAGTTGGTAGAAAAGTATAAATACCCCTCTCCTCTTAGTAAGAGATGAGGATCTTGTATTCTCATAATCTTGAGATTTCACTTATCTCTCTAGATTTCTCTCTTTAAAAAGCTCTCAAGAGCATTCGTGTATTCCGGTAGAGACTTACTCTCACTCCTAAGATGGCATCCCGGAAACACCACCCCGGGTACTTCGTTCTTTGGTGTGTTGTCTTAACACTAATCACAGGTTCGCGACAACCAGATTACCTTGAATTTGAGTGAGAACATTGGACATTAGAAAATGGGACTTTATACTTGGACACTTAAGCTAGACATATTTGCTTACGTGGAAAAGGCGACAAGCGACCCTCGTGCGATTGCTTTGACCCAGGTCAAACAGGCGCTTGAACACCATATTTACTTTTGACACAAATGCTCTTAATTAACGAAGCTTACTTTTATGAAAATCACAAAATCCAAAATCCAAAACTATAAATCGCTTATCTCTTCTTCTTCTTCGACATTGTCTCCTCTCTATCGTCTCCATGGTGTTCTCCAGCGAAGGAAGCGGCGGTTCTCACGACAACAAGTTTCTTGTATCTGTTGGATCCAAATACAACCCCATCACCGAGTATAGTCACCGTGGCGCTAGCAGAATGAGAAGAAAAAGAATGGGAAATCAAGATTTGCGGTTAGAGATTTACATAAAGTTTTAGCGAACTCCACCGCATCCATTGTCAGTGAAGTCATGTTTTGGTTTGGGGGCGGCGGTTCCTTACTACTTTGAGTTGATATTATGTGAGTTGGTTCTGTTTCTGTTTATGTGGTGGGTTCATAGAGAGTGTGAGTCTAAGCTACAAAGCTCATCTATTGGCAAATATCATAACCACCATCTTAAGCTCCTCAGACAAAAATTTCATAGCCAATCGTCAGAGCAGGAACCATCATTAGATTTCCAATAACTATTGACGTGTGTCAGAATGGATGGTGAAATATCTGGGATCAGAGTTGTTGTATTCATAGGAAAGCACAAAGTGTTCCGTCTAAATTATCTTACTAAAATGTGAAATTCTGGTTTTCATTGTAAAGATGGTGATGAAAATTGAATTGAATTAAAGAACAAATCAATATAGCAATTGTGGAAGTAATTTGGGAAAAAGTCAAGAATTTCGGTTTCAGGATTGATTAAAGTTCAATGAACATTTTAAGGTAAAGTTGACAAGTGGAAGACTAGGATTTCCGTTGTAGGTTGAAATGGCACTAGCGAATTCTACCCAAAAATGGAGTTTTAGCTACAACTTGACATGAAAGTAATAAAAAAAATAGAGGAAATTACACGTAACTACCCTCAACTTGACATATTTTGCACTTGGACACCATGAACTAATTTTTGTTACTTTAGACTACCCTCAACTTTCACCAAACCATTTCGTCAGTTATATTTAACGGAATATGTCAATAATTAGGTCATGTGCCCAGCACATGATAGAAAATATTTTGAAATCCCAAAATTCCCCTTAACTATATCCTTCTTCTTCTTCATCAAGAACATGTTCATAAATTTTTCGCCGGAAACATCAAACACTCGCCGAAAACTTTAAAGTTTTGCCGGAAACTTCAAATTGTTGACGTAATTTGCATTTAATTTTCAAAGTTTTTGATTTTTGTACAATTTTTTTTCTTTAATGTGCTCATTTGTTAGTTAAATTTGTTATCAATCATCATCAAGAACAAAAATCATCAATTTGGTGACGTTTTTAGTCAGTTTTTGAGAGCTTTTTAATCTTATTTTGTTGAATTTTTCAGGAGGTTCTTCATTTTTAGGTATTCTCAGCCACTTTTGCTAATTTTTGGGGTTCTAGAGAGAGAGAGAGCGTGCGCTTTGTGAGGTTGAAGAAAAAGAATGGAGCTTGAAGCAGGAATAATCACCTCCATTGAAGTCATTTCTTCCTTGTAATCTTTCTAACTATCTACTTTGTGCCTCAAAATCAGAGATTTATCATAGAGTTGGAATGAGAATGATGTTATTAGTTTATTTGCTTGAATATTTGATTTATATTTGTCTATGTCTAGCTAAATGTCTTGTTTGTGCATTGCGAGCCCTGTAAATGGTGTTTGTTGGTTGGATTAATGTGATTATTTATCACCATTTGTTCTTGGATATTTGTTTGATTGAATTAACTTGGTTGTTGAGTTGTGAAATTTCACCATTTGTATTTAGTGATTTTGAAAGTGTTTGGGAACATACCATGGAACCAATGATTGAAATCCTAAGGGAATTAGTGCTCTCTGGCTTCCATCGATTCCCATAGCTCGATTTGTCTTTTTGACCATTGAACCTTCTTCGAACGTAGTGCCATTTTTAGTGAATTAGCATATACACATAAGCTTGATTAATTCACACCAATCCCTAGTTGTACTTTTGCATCTCGTTTCTTAACCTCTACATTGCATTTATGGCATTACACTTGATTATTGCATATATTCTATCTTTAATTACTTGTCATTGATTTTACTTGTTTCACCCATTCAAAAAATTGATTTTTTTATCCTATTTATTTCAAAGGTAAATTACACATGACTACCATCAACTTGACACATTTTACACTGGACACCCTAAACTTTTTTTTTGTAACTTTGGATGACCCTGTACTATTTTCCATCTAATCCGTTAGTGCTTGTTTGGTAAAACTTCTTGCAACTGCAAGTTAGTGCCACATCAGCAAAACTGCCAGCCACTTGAGCTGCTGTTGTTAGGCAAATGAAGGAAATTTTGCATCTTCCAGCAATCGCAGCTGGAAGTCGGCAAAGTGCTTGTTTGGTAAAACTTCTTGCAGTTGCAAGTAAGTGCCACATCAGCAACACTGCCAGCCACCTGAGCTGTTGTTGTTTGGCAAATGAAGGAAATTTTGCAGCTTACAGCAATCGCAGCTGGAAGTCGGCAAAATCCCACAGCCACAAAAATGGAGCTGTGAGAAACTGTAGCAGGTTCCAACTGCTGTTTTTGATGGTGAATGACCATGTTGCCCTCATTGATTACCCCTCAAACCCTTCGAGCCCAAAATTGTATCCCCATATCACCATTCATCCAGAAAAAATTATTAAATATCAAATCATACTCAATTAACTGAAAATAAATTCAATCACATAAAATGCCCAAATTTAAAATGAAAAATAGCCTCAAATTGAACCCTAAATGAATTGATAGAGAAGAGAGAAAGCTAAGAATCATCATCTTCACCAATCACCCAAAATAAAAAATTATACCATTCATTAACAAGATTACAAAAGTTTTACAATTTCTTCAAGAAAATAAAATTTAGAAAAGAGACAACAACCTTGATCTGAAATTTCAAGATGAAAGATGATGCACTGAGGATGAAGCATGAGGCAGCGATGGCAGAGCGGCGGAGGCAGGTGGCAGAGCGCGGAGGCAGGTAGCATCACCAGAGAATAACTTTTTTTGGTTTCTTGAAGCTTCTGATTTCTAGATTTATTTTAGTGTTGTGGTTAGATTAGTTCATACTACTAGGTTAGTGATTGATTAGGTTGATAATAATAATGATAATAAATTTATACTTCCAGCTACTTTCAGCTACTCAAAAGTTTTACCAAACAAGCCCAGTGACGCTGTTAGTTAAAGTGCAAAATGACCAAAATAACCTTTGATTTTTATTTTAAAAATTTAAAAATTAAATAATAATACTAAATAAAAAAGGTCTTCTTCTTCTCACACACACACACACAAAAATTAGATTCGGCGAAGCTCATCACCGGCGAAGCTCGGGTGATGAGCTTTGGTGAAATCACACACACACACAAAGATTAGATTCGGCGAAACTCATCACCGGCGAAGCTCGGGTGATGAGCTTTGGTGAAATAGACGTGGAGTGGTGGAACTCGCCGGAACTTGACATCAACGTCAGTTGAGCTCGACGGTTCTGCTCGACCATCATCAGACGTAGCCGAATCTAGAAAGATGTGGTCGGATCTGGACATCCTCGTCATCATCATCTACGTCTCCGGTGAAATAGAGGACGAGAATGACGAGAGAGCGGCAGTGGTGATGAAGTTGGATTTAGGGTTTGTTTGGGAGGCAACTTTATTTTTAAAGTTATTAGGATTGATTTGGGACTGATTTGCATCATTTTGGATTTGAATTGCATAATTTTGGTGAAATTATTAGGATTGATTTGTGACTGATTTTTGTGAAATTTTGTCATAACAATATAAATTTTGATTGTAATGACAATGTAAAATTATTAGTTGATTGATTTTAAGGACAATTATTTGTTCAATTTGATCTACTAGTTTGTAGAAATTAGAGCTAAAAATAGAGCTTTTAATGTCCAGGATAAAAATCGGCGACTCGCGATGTTATGAAAATTTATGGCGAGTATTTGCAGTTTCTGGCGAACATTAGTTGAAAAACTCTCCAAAATCTTCAAGCCTTCAGACTTTTAAGGGTAAAATTGGTATTTCATAATTTTATACAATCATGTGCGTGGCACATGATGAGAGAGAATTTTTCATCAAATAAAACTAATGGATTGGATGGAAAATAGCTCAGGGTAGTCCAATGCTACCAAAAAAAAAAAATTTAGGGTGTATCAGTGCAAAAGGTGTTAAGTCGAGGTTAGTCATGTGTAATTTACCCTTATTCCAATTCCATAAGTATCATTGAGTTCAATTAACTCTTCCACCATATAATCAAGCCCTAGTCTATGAGGTTTGACAACATGAAACTCCTCAAAAGTTTCTTTATTACGGGGCACGATCGTACACTTTTCTAACACGTGCCACAAGCACAATTATTTAGAGAATCTACAACCACCATTGAATACTTACTAACTTAGTCATCAAATGAGTTTTTCGCTAAGGAGACCTTGTTTTGTAGGTACTCAGAGCGCAACTAAGAAGTAGGGACCACACACTCTAATCTGAAAAAAAAACATTTGGTGAACCTAACGTGAAAAAACAAGAAGAAGATGGCCGAAACCAAAAGACAAGGAGGAAATAAAAGATAGCTTTCATCCAACTTAGACTCTAAGCCCCAACAAAGGTACAGAGGCATACGATTTGCACAATGCCCCTTCCCCTAGAAGAATGCCTCATCGGACCGGCCTCAATTTACCTCTAACGTAAGGGCAATGCTTTTTCTTGAAGGTCCAAAACACATAGACGGAAGAGGAGAATCCTCAGTCAACAAATAATGAAACCGTTGCTCAAGACGACAATACCCGACTAAAAAAAAGTGGCAGTGGTAGTCAGGACCATCAGTTGACGATGAACCCCCAATAGACCAGGGGAGCGGCGTGAGAAAAATAACCAATTAGTCTGAGGGATGAGATGGAAGACATGATGAAAAGAATGAGG
This sequence comes from Pelargonium nanum, assembly GCA_036897485.1. Classification (NCBI taxonomy): domain Eukaryota; kingdom Viridiplantae; phylum Streptophyta; class Magnoliopsida; order Geraniales; family Geraniaceae; genus Pelargonium; species Pelargonium nanum. The sequence goes on along the minus strand of JAYMTF010001165.1, from coordinate 4,673 downwards.
AGGGAGCTAAAGAGAAAGCTCCCACTTTCAGTCATTTTCCTCGAACACGAAGATAGATTGTCCCTTATCCAAAAGAGTTTGTTGGAAAATCTTTGTAGTTTACTTCAAGATACTTAAGATTCAAAAATGCAAGGTAAAAGAGACCTAGAGCACCACCTAGATGACTTCATATGCCATATAAACCTTCGGTATCAGGCCACTGATGCAATGAAAAATCGAGTGTTCACATCAACTTTAGGAGGAAGGGCTGGAGATGGGATAAACAAGCTTCCCAAATGCTCCATAAGAAGTTTCATGTAATTGTTCGTAGAGTTCATTCTTCGCTTCCATAGCATAACCCCTCCTAGGAAGACATTAATACATCTTATAGAGATGACCCAGGGGCCAAAGGAGTCCGCACAAGAGTATGTCGCTCGCTTTACATACATATACCAAGACGTACACGACATCAACAATGAGACTATTGTAATCACTCTAAACAAAGGTCTAAAATTTAGGTCAAGATTCACTGATTCGCTCTTTAAATAGAAGGTCGTGTCAACTACTATGTACGAACTAATGAAAAAGACACATAGCTATGTAAAAATGGAGGAGCGAGCAACTCTTTGACAAGAAAAGGAAAATGATCCAAGAGATGTTGGACTACCGAATGCAAGTCAAGCGACATAGACATCCAAAGTAGAAGAATCGACCAACATAGGCGAGAGTTCTAGACAACACGCCCGAACAGAGTGCCCTAATGTTTCTCCCATTTCACTAACCTCACTACAAGACGACTTATTATCTTTGAAGAAAACAAAGCATATGGAAAATGGAGTTGGCCAAAAAGGATGCGTACAAGCCCAAACCTGTGGGTAACCTAAAAATACTGCTTCTTCCACATCACCAAAGAATATATAGTCCAAGGTAACCGAGAAAGCTCACATTCTAAAGTCCAGATAACCGCTAAACTGGGAGCCACCCTAAGATAGAGAGGAAATAGCCCAAGACCGGTCCACAACATATATTAAGAAAACGCCAGAAGAAGAGAAATATTCAAACCACACCCCTTATGTTACTATTATTACTCCGTAACTTTTTATGCCATTTACTCATGTTGCTCAACAACTTTTGCATCAAATAAACACAATTTAGAACCCGCTCGGAATATTTGTCTTAATTGTTTTCTTTGACAAACATAGATGCACTAAACAAAAAATAAACGCAATGGCAATGTACATAACATTATCAAACAAAAAATTTATATATAGTCACCTGAAAATCAACAGGTTGGGAAAGGGATATCAGTTGTCACCCGAACATAAACCATAGACCACTGAAGCATGCTTCAACTCCCCGACCATCCTTGAATCAACCAATTGAGGCAAGAGATCAAGTATTCGATCCGCTAAAAACTCACAATTAACAACACCCGACATGAACTCAATCAGAACTGATCATGACAACAAACAACACCCATGCCACCCAAGCATGCCTAAACTCCCTGACCATTCCTAAATCGACCAACTAAGGTAGGAGGGCAAATGTTGGATCTGTTGGGCCCGTTCGATCTATCGCTAGGCCCGTCAGATCCGTGAACCACCCGAAAGTCCAAGAGCCCAAGTAGGTGAGACCGCCAGAAAGGAAAAACCGCAATACCTATAAAAGAACTCCAAGAAATTCTCTATAAAAGGAGAAGAAGCAAACCATATGAGAGGGACTCAATTTACTCAAGCATGAGAGAGGCCATTCCATTAGGAAACTTGGTTATGTTAGAGTAATAAAAAGAAAGAAAAACGACCCCAGGTGAACTAAAGAGCAACATCGAAGATCCATGGTAGAGAGCAGATTGTGGGAGCAAGAGCTTGTAAACAATTGTGTTAACTAAAGAACAGATTGTAGGCCTGATTGTCCCGTTGCTTATAAAAAAAATCTTTAGAGAGATGGATAGACTTACAAATTTTAAATGTGTGATGTTTAACCTATAATTAATAATACAAGTCACCACCAAATAAATAAATAATAATAGTAATGATAACATTAAATGACATTTTAAAATTGGAAAAATATAAATCATTGGAAATGTTAGAGCCTCCAATAAAGAAGCAACACAAGCCATGGCCCAACTCCAACTATCTACTCTACAGTAGCCATAAGGAAATGAAAAGCAATTTTATTATAATCCCAAATTTCTTTTTCTTTTCTTTTTCATAGTAAGCCTGAAATGCTTCCCATTATGTCATTTTAACACAACTGTACTTGGAGATCATAGACAGTAGCATCTTATCTTCTCTCTCTCAGTACCACAACTTTCTTTTTCCCAAAAACCAGAAACCCTCCATTTTTGTTTTGCTTTCCTTAGACGAAATTTCCTGGGGATTTCATTTGCATCTCCCAAAATATGAAAAACCCATCTGAGAAGAACCCTTCAATTTGAGATTTAAAGTTAAAGAAGCAGGTTTGGTGAAAACCATTAGAAGTTTCTTTATGATTCTTTGTAAAAATCCAAACTTTTCTTCAAAAAAATCAAAACCCACCTCATCTCAAGGAACATGGCTGCTCCTGCTGCTGCTTCTGCTTCTGTGTTCTTCTTCTTGGTGCTCCTCTTCTTGGCTTATGTCATCAACTGCAGTGAAGCAAGTATTGTTCCCAAAGTGAGTACCTTTTGGCCTTTTCTTCACAGCTTTCATTGATAAGTTATAGATCCCTCTTTATGGTACTGCAAATTTTGGTGTTATTGTCTTGTGGGTATGCATATGTATTTGTATTGTGTGGTGTGGTGTTTGTGGATTGAGTGGTTGTTTGTGTTTTGAATTGGAGGCAAATGAGAGTTTGGTGCCTGTGATGGAAGCTGGGAAAATGGGGATGATGATGTTGAATGAGAGCAGGAGGAAGCTGGGAAGCTTCAGGATATGTGCACTGTGTACTTGCTGTGGTGGGGCTAAGGGAGTGTGCATGCCCTCTCCTTGTTGCTATGCCATCAATTGCAACATTCCCAATAGGCCTTTTGGGTTCTGCTCTTTCACTCCCAAAACATGTAATTGCTTTGGATGCCATCTCTAGCTATTACCATTCCTTCTTTCTCATATTCAAAACACTATATGTTCTTCATTTATTTGTTTATAATTTGTATATTTATTTGGGAATAGCTCTCTCCATGTCAATTTTTGCTGGAGATAATAGCACTGCTAGGATTAGCACTATATTGGGTTTGGGTGTTTAAGGAGCCATTGTTTGTCCTAATGAAGCCATTGGGTTTGATTTTATGCCTTCTTTTATATATTTGATTATCAGAATATATTAATGCCAGTGCTCAGTAGACAGTAGTCAGTAGGTATTGTGTGTTACTGATCATCATGTCAAAGATTATCAGAAGACATTCTTATTATAATCTGTCTTGTTTACTCTCTACTTACAGTAGTATTTGTTTATTGATTAGTGGGTGTGATAAGGATTGCAACATGTTGATGTTGGGTTTCTGTTCTGTATAATCTCTATATTATTTTATTGTATTCTCTACAAGTAGTTTAGCATATGATTGTTTTATTTTTTGTTTGTTATGCATCCAATGTTGTATGTAACCTTCTCCTCAGTATCCATTAACGGGCCAAGTGGTTTAAGGCGCTTGCTTCTCTTGAGCTCGCAGGTTTGAGTATCAGTTGTTACGCTTACTTATCAGAAAAAATGTAACCTCCTCCTCCTCCTCCTCTTGTGGAACTTATTGTGTAAACCTACTAGCTAGTTGGACAATTTAATCGCCCCCTCTTAGGTTAGCAAATTGGTAATGTATGAATTTGAGTGGTCCCCACCGAACCCCATTGTTTTTATTTAATTTGTGAATTACCTCTCAAGAAATTGTAGGTGGAAAAGCCCTTAAATAGAGAGGTTGTAGTTATGGGTGGATGAGATGTATTAATGGTTATTCATGCCAAATACTACAAGTTGGGTTGGATGGGAGTTGGGTAGGGGTCAATTAAGCCCTAGCTAGCCGTCAACTACTTCTATTACTTGCTACATTTACAGTTCAGGGGTGAGACAGATCATTATTCATTATAATTAATATACATGCATGCATACACATTACACATATACTTTCATACGTTTGACAACTTTCAAATACATTATTGTTAATAGTCGTAGGTTTCATTTGCTTATTTTCTGCTCACTTGGGGTTGTCTGATAGTTGCAGGTTTTAATACCATATTGTTAATAGTTGTAAGTGTTGGAATATAATATTAAAAAAATGAATGAGGATTTCAACTACAAGCTTAAACTTTTAGTTGAGTTGATTCTCTAACATGGTGTCAGAGCGAGTCCAAGGCCACAAGTTCAAATCCTGACACACCAAAAATTTGTATAATTAAAGTCTTCATCTATTCTAACTTCAACTACAAGCTTCAACTTTTAGTTGAGTTGATTCTTTAATAGTACGTTTTATTTGAGAATTATTTCAAGACATCACATACATTCTTGTGAATTGCACCCACTATGCCAGCCTTCCTCACCCAATTATCCCTTTTCATATTCTTATGTTCTTTTATTTCCACGTGCTCTTTAGATCTCATTAATGATTTTGATGCTACCCAAAAAATCATAAGTAATTCAACAAGTCACAACCCAACGCGTGACGTACGAGCGCCACGTCATCCAAGTCTTTGGTCCCAAGCAATCCCAAGATTGCGGGATTAGACACA
>JAYMTF010001164.1:0-25748 GCA_036897485.1 Pelargonium nanum | reverse complement strand
TACATTGAAGAAGAAGAAGAAGAAGAAGAAGAAGAAGAAGAAGAAGAAGAAGAAGAAGAAACTCATGTTAAGTTTGGGATACGAAGACTTACCTTTTGTTTTGGTTGTGAAATCGGCGTCGTCGCTTGCGTCTTTCACCATCTCCAGGAGTCACGCGTCCTTGACGACCTCCACGTCTCTGGATTTGTTTTTTGTCTTCAATTTGTTTCTTGAGGGTAAAAATAAAAGAACTTGAAAGATATAAAGGGTAAAATCGTAAAAAAAAAGCATGTTTTTACTATTATTTTTAATGACGTCGGTTAATTTTGACGGATTCCGTTAGAAACTTAACGGAATGGACATCACGATAACAAAATGTGTGATACCTTGATCTCGCAGGAACAAACTAAAGTTTAAGAACCCAAGAAGAATAAGTGAGATAATATAGAGACCCGATATGAACTTATTCCATTGATTAATATTAAAAAAAATCCAGGTTATTTCTCACTTTTTTTCCTTATTTACATAAGACATTTTTTTTCTTGTTTCCTTTATAGTCTTTTATCTCATACGTGAACTAGTATTGTGAATTGATTTTATTTTTTCTACTCGCTACTATAAAAAATTAGTGGGTTCACTTGTAACCTCTTAGATAACCATTGCAATAATAAAAATATTATATCATGATGATATTTCGGGCGATAATTAAAATAAAAAAGGTGGTCCATGGGGTCAGAATAAGTAAGATTTGAGGGAAGACAAAACCATTTACCCATTATCAAGTTATGCAATATTTTTAAAACATATGTACTAAAAAACACATTTAAAAATAATTAATTATGTGTTTTTTAAAGAATATATTATTTTCATTAAGAATAATCAAAAGTTACAAACTCGATTACGGTAAAGCTGTCATAGAATCAAATATCATAGTAACTTGATTTGCAGATCTTGAATGTTTGTACAAATGACCAATTGTCATATAGTTGGTTGTAATATTGACTGCAATAGTGGAACAAGCAGACTAGTTCTCTTCAAAATATGTGATGCACAACAGTACTCCCAAGCAAAACACTCATATTCATAATGAAAAAAAAAAAATTCAACAATGGAAGACAAACCAAACTTAAAGCTAACAAAATTACTAAAATACGATTCAAAACAGAAAAACATGAAAAAGTCCATATACTTGTAGTAAACATATTATCACAACTAGCTTATATGAATGCGGAGATGATAACACGGCGTCTAAAAGCGGATCGAATACGAGGAGCCAGTAGTAATGATGAATCCAACGGAAGAACAAGTATGGGAAAGTTGAATATGTGTTTATTCAATAAGTAATGCAAGTAAGAAGAGATTGAACCACCGCCGATAAAAAAAGACCGACAGTGGTTCAAGAGAAAATTTTGGACAAAAAACTAGAGAAGGCGGCTAGGATTTCCAAAGAGATTGGGTTTTATTTTTTATTTAAAATAATTGTGTTTTGACACTAAAATATTAACCCAAAATTTAACCCTACTAGGTAAAATTATAATAATGTTTCTCCCCAAAAATTATATGAAATAAAAAAAATTATCTCAGTCGGACATCTTAGCATAAAATTACGAATTTTTGAATTTTAAATTATAATATAAAAAGTGAAGACATGGAAATGAGAATTATATTCTATCCATCATAGATGAGAATCAAATTAGACATAGGCTAGGGAATGAGAATCAGAAATCGGGATAAGAATGTGTGTGTTCTAATCCAAACACAACCAATGAGAATCCCAATCTCGTTCTCTATTCCCATTCCTAAACCAATAATGCTAATCCAAACGCAGTCTATGTCTAAAATATTATCCGGTTGTTCTTTACTCCAAAATCTAACCCTACTAGGTAAGATTATAAACCCAATAAATTTTGCATTTTGCGGATCCTCAATGGGTTTCAAATTAAACCCTAACCAACCAACCCAACACCATTTAACCTAATTTGACCCGACCCGCATCCTCTTTCCCAAATCAAATTTATTGGGAACATACAAAAAATGGAGTCAACCGGCTAGAGCCCACGGGTTGAAACTTGACATCTCCACACTCGCACCACATCACACACACACGACCCATTTGTTTTTCTCATCTCTCTCTCTCTCTCTCTCTCTCTGTCCCGTGCGTGTTTGGGAGTTTCGTTCCCCTCTTTCCCTTGGCTCGGTCTCAACTCTCTATATATCACAGTCCTTTCTCAAATCTCCTCTTTCTCATATTCTCTTCTGCTTCCACCACACCACAACACTATCCTTCTCTTTGCCCCGGATGTGTATGCATCCATCGCCCTTTTCTCTCTCCTCTCCTCCTAGGTCTCACATCTAAGCCTGATCTCATCTTTTCCTGTTTCTTTTTTGTTTTCGTAATCAATACTTGTTTTTTTCATCTGGGTTTTGGTTAATCCCAGATTTCAATTTGATTTCCGTGTTTTGATGTTGTGATTTTTTTGTTTTTTCTTTTGTTTAGTTGAAAGTAGAGAAGCTGGGGTGAGATGACGACCGTACGATCGAACTTGCCGTCGAGGCTGCGGCAGCTCCTCTCCGGCGAAAGCGCCATGGGTCCCTCTGTTAAACTGGACTCTGAGCCTGTGAGTATCTCTTTTACCTCTATCGCTGTGCTTAGGTGTGTGTGTGTGAGCGTTTCTGTGGGAGTGCATGTGGGTTTAGCAGTACTTAGTGATTAGGGTTTTGTCTGAGTCTGATACGATTTCGAAGCCTGAATGGAGCTTGGTTCCGCCTTGTGTGTCTAGTTTTCAGATTGGATTGGAGAAGAGGGGGTTTATAGGGTTAGTAGCTGGAAGTTTTGGTTTTTAGAATTGGGTTTGGGTTTGTTTTGGGATTTTTATGTTTGTTTTGGTGTTTTGGTGTTGCTGTGTGTCACTCTGTATTGATTTAGTTTTGTGGGTCAGATTACATGTTATTGTTCATTGCAATTCATAAGTGGTTTTATCTCTTTAGGCAATACAACTTTAATACCTTTTTCCCAAGGGCTGAAGGGTCAATAGGTAGAATGCTCTGACAGCAGAGATATAGTTGCCATATCTACAGAAATTAAGATATAGTTCAATGGTTAATTCCATAAAGTTTAAGTATTTACCTGATTTTATCATACTATAAAACTAACAAGACTATGCCAATTGTAAATAGAATAGTGCTTTGTTCAATTCTTTGATACTGGCCTGTCCTAACCAAACCAATGTTAACTAGTTAGTTGTCTAGTGACATGTCTTTACTGTTTGCTCATTTATAAGCTATTAGCATAGCTCCCTTAGAAGTTAAAACATTGTAGCTTGATGTACTAGTGCACCAATATCTCACTGCTATGATTAGATTCTATACTCTTGCATGTATATCAAAAGCAATTTTTTCAGGCTCTGGACATGGTTTACTTATGTGTTAGTAGGCCCCATGTGCATATGGCTATTTTGGATTCTTGCGTTTCATGGTCACCTCTCCTTCCCCTTTATTTTCCATTTGGATAGGGAGGGGTGGGTAGAATATTATGACTTCATTTGCTTTATAATGACGCGTTTCTTTGAGGAGCAGAAACCTTTTATTATATTACACTAATATACCACCAGAGAGAGGTTGCCTTAGGTCATTTTGGCATTTAAAAGTTAGATTAGGCAATTCTGGAACATATATAGGGCCATGATTAGCTCTCCAACCCTCATTACATTATCTAGACATCCCATCTCTATCTTTTTTCCCTCTGCTTTTCAAGGTGACCGATGGTTTTGTAATCTTTTGCTATTGCTCTATATTGCCCGCCCATGTTGTGTAGAATGGATACCAATCAATGATACTATGTGAGCTGCCAAATTTATTCATAAATATTTAATTTGTTCTTAGCTAACAGAATTTCATTGGGTATCTCAAGTAATTTATGATGACACAATCCTATATGTTATTTTTAGTGGGAAAGTTAAGGATTTCTGAATTGTGGTCTTATCTGTTCATTTGCTTGATTGACTATAAATAAAGATACATATACTTCATAAGGATGTTATTGGTCAACATGGTATGTGTTCGGTGGCATTTGGGTATTTTCAGGGCTAAACTATTGCATTTATTTTTTGGGGGTGAGATTATAGGAAATCCTAAAAGAAAGTATATATGCTATATGTGTGCCTTTGCATGTCTCTTCTTGCTATTGTTGTTTTATTTTTATTTTATTTTATATAATACGAATAGATCTAATTCTACACCCGAACTTGCAGCCTTCCAAAATTAAAGCATTCATTGACAAGGTCATACAATGCCCATTGCAAGATGTGGCAATCCCTCTATCCGGCTTTCGTTGGGAGTATAGTAAGGTAATAGTATGACTGTTGCAAGATGTAGCAAACCTTGTTGCTACTGTATTTGGTACTTTATTTCCTCATTCCTTGACTAATTCATTGCTTGAACCTCAGGGAAATTTTCATCATTGGAGGCCACTGTTTCTGCATTTTGACTCATATTTCAAGACTTACTTGTCTTCTAGGAATGATCTTCAGTTGTCAGATAAAATTTTAGAGGATGATAACCCATTTCCAAAGCAAGCAGTTCTACAGATTTTACGAGTGATGCAAATAATTTTGGAGAATTGCCATAACAAGAGTTCATTTAATGGCTTAGAGGTATGCAGTAATGGCCTAAGTTAATCATTTTCTTAATTGAGGGGATTCGGATGGTGAATCCTGATTTCTGCTTACTTGTGAACTTATCGTCAATTATATCTCTGCAAGCATTTACACTTATTGATTCATCTAATATATATTTGTTCTTCCTCTTCAGCATTTCAAGCTTCTACTTGCATCAACAGATCCTGAGATACTTATAGCTACATTAGAGACACTTTCTGCCCTAGTGAAAATAAACCCCTCTAAGTTGCATGGAGGTGCAAAGTTGATTGGGTGTGGCTCGGTTAATAGCTATCTTCTATCCCTGGCACAGGGATGGGGGAGCAAGGAAGAGGGCTTGGGTTTATATTCATGTGTTACGGCTAATGAGAGAACCCAAGATGAAGGTCTTTCGTTGTTTCCATCTGATGCAGAAAATGAGTGTGACAAGTCACGGTATAGGATAGGCTCAACCCTTTATTTTGAGCTGCATGGGCTTAATGGCCAAGAGGAAAGTAGTGAGATTGCAAATTGTTCTAGCTCTAGAGTGATCCATATACCAGATCTGCATCTGCAGAAGGATGATGACTTGTCACTGATGAAACAGTGCATTGAGAAATACAGTGTACCTTCTGACCTTCGGTTTTCATTGCTTACTAGAATCAGATATGCACATGCATTCCGCTCTCCAAGAATATGCAGGCTGTATAGTAGGATTTGCCTTCTTGCATTCATTGTGCTTGTTCAGTCTAGTGATGCTCACGATGAACTCTTATCCTTCTTTGCGAATGAACCTGAATATACTAACGAGTTAATTAGGATTGTGCGGTCTGATGAAACTGTCCCTGGGACTATCAGAACACTTGCAATGCTTGCCTTGGGAGCTCAATTAGCGGCATATACATCTTCTCATGAACGGGCACGGATTTTGAGTGGATCTAGCATCAGTTTTGCTGGTGGGAATCGCATGATTCTCCTTAATGTGCTTCAAAGAGCTGTTTTGTCCCTGAATACTTCAAATGATCCATCCTCAGTTTCATTTGTAGAAGCACTTCTTCAGTTCTATTTACTCCACATTGTTTCTACCTCCGCTGCAGGGAGTAATCTTAGGGGGTCAGGAATGGTTCCCACATTCTTACCTCTTCTGGAGGATTCTGATCCTACGCATATGCGCCTTGTATGTTTTGCTGTGAAAACACTACAGAAGCTTATGGATTATAGTAGTTCTGCTGTGTCGACATTTAAAGAGTTGGGCGGAGTTGAGCTCTTAGCACAAAGACTACAGATAGAAGTGCATAGAGTTATTGGTTTGGCAGCAAATGACAATTCGATGGTAATTGGCGAGTGCTCAAAATACTGTGATGATCAGTTATACTCCCAGAAGAGGCTCATCAAAGTTTTACTGAAGGCCCTCGGGTCTGCTACATATGCCCCTGCTAACTCTGCCAGATCCCAAAGTTCTCATGACAGTTCCTTACCAGCTACTCTCAAACAAATATTTTGGAATGTTGATAAATTTGGAGGGGACATATATTACTCAGCTGTCACTGTTATGAGTGAAACCATACACAAGGACCCAACCTGTTTTTCTGTGCTACATGAAATGGGTCTCCCAGCTGCATTTTTATCTTCAGTGTCTGCTGGAATACTTCCTTCTTCAAAGGCCCTAACATGTGTTCCCAATGGCATAGGTGCCATTTGTCTCAATGCCAAAGGTTTGGAGGCTGTGAAAGAAACTTCCGCATTGCGGTTTCTTGTTGATGTCTTCACTAGCAAGAAATATATTATAGCGATGAATGAAGCCATTGTTCCTCTGGCCAATGCCGTGGAAGAACTTTTGCGTCATGTATCTTCATTGAGGAGCGCTGGTGTGGATATAATCATTGAAATTGTTGATAAGATTGCCTCATTTGAGGACAGTAACTGTACAGGATCATCTGGAAAAGCTAGTGGGAGTACTGCTATGGAAATGGATTCTGAAGGGAAAGAAAGTGAAGGACCATGCTGCGTAGTTGGTGCTGGAGATTCAGCTGCAGAAGCAGTTAGTAATGATCAGTTCATTCAACTATCCATTTTTCATTTGATGGTCCTTGTTCACAGAACAATGGAAAATACTGAAACATGTAGATTATTTGTAGAGAAATCAGGTATTGAAGCTTTACTGAAGCTTTTATTACGGCCAAGTATTGCACAGTCATCTGAGGGGATGTCTATCGCTTTACATAGCACCATGGTTTTCAAAGGTTTTACTCAACATCATTCTGCTCCGTTGGCACGGGCTTTCTGTTCGTCCCTTAGGGATCACTTGAAGAAAGTTTTGAATGGATTTGGTCTGGTTTCAGGGTCTTTTTTGTTGGATCCCAGGGGTACATTGGATAACAGCATATTTTCTCCTCTCTTCCTTGTTGAGTTTCTTTTATTCCTTGCTGCTTCAAAAGACAACCGTTGGGTTACTGCATTGCTCACAGAATTTGGAAATGATAGCAAGGATGTTTTGGAGGATATTGGATGTGTTCATCGAGAAGTGCTATGGCAGATAGCTCTACTTGAGGATGCCAAGATTGAGATGGAGGACGATCCTGCTGGTTCTACTTCTGAGTCTCAGCAGTCAGAAACAAATGCAAATGAAACAGAAGAGCAAAGATTCAATTCATTTAGGCAGATCCTTGATCCATTGTTGAGGAGGAGGACATCAGGATGGAGTATTGAGTCTCAGTTTTTTGACCTTATAAACATATACCGGGATCTTGGTCGTGCTACTGGGTTTCAATCAAGACTCGGTACTGATGGTCTTCCTAGTCTGCGTTTTGGAGCTAGTAATCAATTGCATCATTCTGATTCTCCAGATGCTGCTGGGGCTATTAGCAAGAAGGAATACGATAAGCAGAGGTCCTACTATACTTCCTGCTGTGACATGGTGAGGTCATTGTCGTTTCATATCACCCATTTGTTTCAGGAGCTGGGGAAGGTGATGTTACTTCCTGCACGTCGCCGAGATGATGCTATGAATGTATCCCCTTCTTCAAAATCTGTGGCTTCTACTTTTGCTTCTATTGCTTTGGATCACATGAATTTTTGGCGTCATGCAAATCCTTCGGGGTCTGAGGCATCCATATCAACAAAGTGTCGCTACTTTGGTAAGGTCATTGATTTCATTGATGGCATTCTTTTGGACCGGCCAGATTCTTGTAATCCTGTTCTTGTAAATTGTCTGTATGGACATGGAGTTGTTCAATCAGTTTTGACCACATTTGAAGCTACCAGCCAATTGCTATTCACTGTTAATAGGGCTCCTTCATCTCCCATGGAGACTGATGACGGGAAATTAAAGCAGGATGAAAAGGAGGATTCAGATCATTCGTGGATTTATGGTCCATTATCTAGCTACGGTAAACTTATGGATCACCTGATCACATCATCTTTTATTTTATCTCCTTTTACAAAGCACTTGCTTACACAGCCCCTGACAAATGGAGATGTTCCTTTTCCACGGGATGCTGAGACATTTGTGAAGATTCTTCAGTCCATGGTACTTAAAGCAGTGCTTCCTGTTTGGACTCATCCACAATTCACTGAATGCACATATGATTTCATTACTACGATAATTTCTATCATTAGGCACATTTATTCTGGGGTGGAAGTGAAAAATGTTACAAGCAGCACCAGTGCTCGTGTTACTGGCCCCCCTCCGAATGAAACTACTATATCAACTATTGTGGAGATGGGTTTCTCCCGGTCTAGAGCAGAAGAAGCTTTGAGGCAGATTGGTTCAAATAGTGTGGAGTTAGCAATGGAGTGGTTGTTCTCCCATCCAGAGGAAGTCCAAGAAGATGATGAACTTGCTCGGGCACTTGCAATGTCACTGGGAAGCTCTGAATCAGAGATGAAGGATGAGGTTGCAAATGACGCTGGTCAACCTCTTGAAGAGGAGATGGTGCAACTTCCTCCTGTTGAAGAGTTGTTGTCAACATGTGCAAAACTTCTGCAGATGAAGGAACCTTTAGCTTTTCCAGTTCGGGACCTTCTTGTGATGATATGTTCCCAAAATGATGGTCAATATAGGTCAAGCGTTGTATCCTTTATTGTTGAGCGAGTCAAGGAATGTAGTTTGATTCCTGACAGTGGGAATAGTACCATGCTATCTTCTCTTTTCCATGTTCTTGCTTTAATTCTACAAGAAGATGTAGCGGCACGGGAAGTTGCCTCTAAGAATGGTTTGATAAAAATTGCTTCAGATATACTTCTACAGTGGGATCCAGCTTCAGTTGAGAAAGATAAATGCCAAGTTCCAAAGTGGGTAGCAACAGCTTTTCTAGCTATCGATCGGCTGTTGCAGGCAGATAAGAAGATGAATTCTGAGATTGTGGAGCAGTTGAAGAGAGTTGATGTTGGTCGCCAGCAGACTTCTATTAATATTGATGAGGATAAGGAAAACAAGTTGCAGTCTGCATTGGGAGTATCTCCTATCCATATAGACACACAAGACGAGAAGAGGCTTATTGAGATTGCTTGTAGCTGTATGAGGAATCAGCTTCCATCAGAAACGATGCATGCCATTCTCCAACTATGCTCTACACTGACTAGATCTCATTCTGTTGCTGTAAGTTTTCTTGATTCTGGGGGTTTGAGTCTGCTGCTTTCTTTGCCTACTAGGAGCCTCTTTCCTGGGTTTGACAATGTTGCTGCTACTATAATCCGTCATATTCTTGAAGATCCTCAGACTCTCCAGCAAGCAATGGAATCTGAGATTCGGCATAGTCTTGTGGCTGTTGCCAATAGACAACCCAATGGAAGGGTCACTCCCCGCAATTTTCTTTTGAACTTAGGTTCTGTCATTTCACGGGATCCAGTGATATTTATGCAGGCTGCTCAGTCTGTGTGCCAAGTTGAGATGGTTGGTGAGAGGCCATATGTTGTCTTGCTGAAAGACCGTGAAAAAGATAAAAGCAAAGAGAAGGAAAAAGACAAAACCCAATCAACTGATGGGAAGGTCGCTCTGGGCATTATGAACTCAGTAGGCACTGCTAATGTTCATGGAAAACTTACTGATGCAAATTCCAAGAGTGGGAAAGCTCATCGGAAATCTTGTCAGAGCTTTATAAATGTGATTGAGCTTTTACTAGATTCAGTGTGCACTTTTGTACCTCCTTCAAAAGATGACGCAACTTCAGATGTGCCTTGTGATACACGGTCAACAACTGACATGGACATCGATGTTGCTGCAATCAGGGGGAAAGGGAAGGCAGTCGCCTCTGGGCCTGAAGAGAAGGAAGCCACTGGCCAGGAAACCTCTGCATCACTTGCAAAGGTTGTTTTCATTTTGAAGCTTTTGACAGAGATACTACTGATGTATTCTTCATCTGTCCATGTTCTGCTGCGGAGAGATGCTGAGGTTAGTAGCTGCAGAGGTCCTCATCAAAGAGGTGCTGGCTTATCCTCAGGTGGGATTTTTCACCATATTCTTCACAAGTTCCTCCCTTGTTCGTGGAATTCGAAGAAGGAAAAGAAACTAGATAGTGACTGGACACATAAACTAGCTACCCGGGCCAGTCAGTTTTTGGTGGCATCTTGCGTTCGCTCTGCAGAGGCAAGGAAAAGAGTTTTCACCGAGATAAGTTACATTTTCAATGATTTTGTTGACTCATGTAATGGGTTTAGACCACCAGGAAATGATACACAAGCTTTTGCTGATCTGCTTAATGATATACTGGCTGCTCGTACACCTACTGGTTCATACATATCAGCTGAAGCTTCTGCAACTTTTATAGATGTTGGTCTGGTTAAGTCATTAACCCGTACTCTCCAGGTATTGGACCTTGATCATACTGACTCACCCAAAGTTGTCACAGCACTTGTCAAAGCCCTGGAGTTGGTGACTAAGGAACATGTGCATTCTACTGATTCTACTTTGAAGGTTGAGAGTTCGCCGAAACCTCCTGATCACAATCAACCTGGAAGAACAGATAACATTGAGGCATCCCAATCCATGGAAACAGCTTCCCAATCCAATCATGATTCTGCTGGAGCTGAGAATATTGGATCTTTTAACACTGCTCAAACCTATGGTGGCTCTGAGGCTGTGACAGATGATATGGAACACGATCAGGATCTTGATGGCAGTTTTGTCCCAGCTACTGAAGATGACTACATGCATGAGACTTCTGAGGATGGAAGGGGTCTTGAAAATGGAATTGATACTGTGGGAATACGATTTGAGATCCAGCCACACGTTCAAGAGAATCTTGATGAAGACGATGATGAGGAGATGTCCGGGGATGATGTAGATGAAGATGAAGACGAAGATGAGGATGACGAGGAACATAACGATTTGGAAGAGGATGAAGTCCATCACCTGCCACATCCTGACACAGATCAAGATGAACACGAGATTGATGATGATGAGTTTGATGAGGAAGTACTGGAGGAAGATGAAGATGATGAAGACGATGATGAGGATGGAGTTATACTTAGACTGGAGGAGGGCATTAATGGAATAAATGTCTTTGATCATATTGAGGTTTTTAGTAGAGATCATGGTTTTCCCAATGAAACTCTCCACGTGATGCCTGTAGAAGTGTTTGGTTCTAGACGTCAAGGGCGTACTACTTCCATTTACAATCTCTTAGGCAGAACTGGTGACAGCTCTGCTCCCTCACAGCATCCTCTTTTAGTGGGACCTTCCTCACTTGTATCAGCATCCAATAGACAGACAGGTAAGCTGTTTTGATTAGTAACCTTTTATTCTAGCAAGTAATAAGGCAATTATCTCATTTTAACTAGTACAACCCATCATGACTTCATTTACTTTATTTTCCCCTTTATGTTTGATTGTGTAGTTTGTATCATGAATCTCTGATGTTTAACTTTTCTATTTTCCAGAGAATAGCCGGGATGTGGTTGTTTCAGATAGGAACTTGGAGAACTCATCACGGTTGGATACTGTGTTTCGGTCCCTTAGGAATGGACGCCACGGGCATCGTTTGAACTTGTGGATGGATGACAACCAACAATCTAGTGGATCAAGTGCTGCAAGTGCTGTACCGCAAGGACTTGAAGAACTACTTATTTCGCAGTTGAGGCGACCAACCCCCGAGAAACCTTCTGACCAGAACACAACAAATGCCGATTCTCAAAATAGAAGTGAGGCTACTCAGGTGCAAGAATCTGAGGCAGGTTTGAGGCCTGAAATTCCCCTTGAAAACAATGTAAATAATGAGTGTGGCAATATGCCCCCTCCTTTGTCAGCAGTGGATAGCTCTGGTAGTGCTGCAATTAGACCTGCAGCTGGTGAATCTTTGCAAGGAACAGACTTGTCGGGTACACAATTACAATCTGTTGAAATGCAGTTTGAGCACAATGATGCTGCTGTACGGGATGTTGAAGCAGTTAGCCAAGAAAGTGGTGGAAGTGGGGCAACTTTAGGGGAGAGTCTTCGAAGCCTTGATGTTGAAATAGGAAGTGCTGATGGTCATGACGATGGTGGAGAAAGACAAGGTTCTGCGGATAGAGCTCCTTTGGGTGATTCACATGCAACTCGGACAAGAAGAGCAAACGTCTCCTTTGGGAGTTCCACCCCTGTTGGTGGAAGAGATGTATCTCTTCATAGTGTGACTGAAGTTTCAGAAAATTCTAGCCGTGAAGCAGATCAGGACGGTCCAGCTGCAGAGCAGCAAATCAATAGTGATAGTGGTGCTGGAACAATTGATCCAGCCTTTTTGGATGCTCTTCCTGAGGAGTTACGTGCAGAGGTTCTTTCAGCTCAACAGGCTCAAGTGCCTCAGCCTTCAAATGCTGAACCTCAAAATGCTGGAGATATTGATCCAGAATTTTTAGCAGCCCTTCCTCCAGACATCCGGGCAGAAGTTCTGGCACAGCAACAAGCACAAAGGCTACATCAATCCCAGGAACTGGAAGGTCAACCTGTTGAAATGGATACTGTCTCCATTATTGCTACATTTCCTTCTGAATTGAGAGAAGAGGTAGATTGGCATTTAAGTTTAGCCTGTTGAATTGAATTGAATTGTATTGCGTGACTTTAATTTTTTGTATCTGATTGTCCTTAGGTTCTCTTAACATCATCTGATGCTATCCTGGCCAATCTCACTCCTGCTCTTGTTGCCGAGGCACACATGTTGCGAGAAAGATTAGCACATCGTTACCATAATCGTGCTCTATTTGGCATGTACCCTAGAAATCGTAGGGGTGAGACTTCTAGACGGGGTGAAGGTATTGGATCAAGTTTGGACAGAGCCGGGGGAAGTATTGCATCTCGTAGGTCTATAGGTGCCAAGTTAGTGGAAACGGAAGGAGCTCCTTTGGTTGATGTAGATGCTCTGCAAGCCATGATTAGATTGCTCCGTGTAGTTCAGGTATGCATTTGGTGCAGTGTGTGTGAGAACATATTCATTTGTTTTGAAATGTCTGAACTCTGAACTCTGAATTATACAATAACTTTTTTTGTTTGTTATTATTTTACAGCCTTTGTATAAAGGTCAGCTGCAGAGGCTCTTGTTGAATTTATGTGCTCATAGTGAAACCCGAACCGCTCTTGTAAAAATCCTCATGGACATGCTGATGCTCGACACAAGGAAACCCATTGGTCACTTCAATGCTGTTGAGCAATCATATAGACTTTATGCATGTCAGAGTAACGTGATGTATTCTCGTCCTCAGTCATTTGATGGTAAGACTATATATGCTCCCTTCTTTTGAATCTGCTGTCAAGCTATTTGTGATAAAGAGTGCAGCTGGATTAAGGTTTTCTAGTCTTTTTTTTTAGATAGATTCATTTTTTGTGAGTCGTAGATACTTGCTGCTATGTGCACCTAGAGTGTACTGTTGATTACTTCTATTAATCTACACATTTTTCTATATTTTATTTTCTTAAGCTGTCATTATGTTTGACCTTGGCAATGATGGATGATTTGCCTATTTCGTCCTTATATGATGTATCTATTTTGTAGGAGTCCCTCCTTTGGTGTCCCGCCGCATTCTTGAAACTCTCACTTACTTGGCTCGAAATCATCCGTATGTGGCTAAGATTTTGCTTCAGATTAAGCTGTCACACCCTTCCTCAAAGGAGCCGGAGGATATTAGTCAGGCTCGTGGTAAAGCAGTGATGGTTGTTGAAGAGGATCAGAGTAGTAGAGAGCACCAGGATGGATATCTATCTGTTGCATTGCTCTTGAATCTCTTGAATCAACCTCTCTATTTGAGGAGTATAGCCCATCTTGAACAGGTGATGCCTGTTTAAATATAAATTTGGGTTTCTTCTAGTTCTGTTTAGCTGTTGGTTCCCAAAGGACCTACTCTATTTCTGTTGTGTTTTCAGCTACTTAACTTGTTGGAGGTCATCATTGATAATGCTGAAAGCAAGGGAAGCAAAACTGGGATGTTGGCTACTACTGAACAACCATCTGGTCCTCAAATTTCAACATCTGATGCAGAGGTAAATTTGGAGTCAGGTGCTGTCTCTTCTGTCGTTGGTCCTGCATCATCTAGTGCCGTCACTTCCTCCAAACCTACAACTTCTGGTGTCAGTGCTGAAAGTGATGCCGAAAGTGTTTTGTCAAATCTGCCAGAGTCAGAACTTCGACTTCTATGCTCATTGCTTGCTCGTGAAGGGTATGATGTGCTTTGGTTACACCCTATGCATTATCTTTCGCTATTGTTCACTTGTTTTCAATGGTTCAAGTTTCTTGTGTTGCCTCAAACTACTCTGAGCTTCTTTTGACTTAAACATGTTTGGTTGCAGTGATAGTATTTTGTCTACTATTTTATGTGCCTGGGGTCTCTTTTAGTACTCCCAGCTGTTAGCCAGTTCATGTTTTTGGTGTTGCGTCTTAATTTCATTTTTGAATAGGCCTGATAATGCTTCTGTTTTTATTTGTTTGTTGGTGTTTTAATGTCACTGTGAAGGTTATATTTTGTTGATTTTGATTACTCTCACAAGTAATATACTGTTTCACTTTTGTTTCCTAGAATAAATTATAGGTCAATGGGCTTACTTAGTGACTTTTGTTTCCTAGTATATATTATGGGGCAAGGGTCTTGCTTTTCTTTCCATGCCTGTTTTACATTGCTAGCTATTAATAAATTATATGAATTCCATGCCCTTTATCATTCTATTGCTAACACATACTTCCTCAGCTGGATAAGTATAAATGTAGACGTTTGGATTTGGGTCCTTTTGGATGGGGAGTCTTTGGTTCTGTTATGTACTGAAATATATGAATGAATTGTTTTTTTTGTATTAACGACCTGATGGCATGAAACAACTGCCGTTGTCATAACAAATAACTAAATGACTATGGTATAGTAATGCTCCCTTTCAGACGCACAGTGCACCAGCTCTTCTATATTTATTGTTTGAACATCTTGATTTTGTTAAAATTTGAGTGTTTATTTTCCTTTGTATCTGCTTGGTCTGACATGTTACAATATCCTTCCAGTTTGTCAGATAATGCATATACTTTAGTGGCAGAGGTGATGAAGAAGTTGGTAGCCATTGCCCCCGCTCATTGTCATCTCTTTATTACTGAGCTATCAGCTGCTGTTCAGAGTTTAACTAAATCTGCTATGGAGGAGTTACACATGTTTGGTGAAGCCGTGAAAGCGCTCCTCAGTACAGCGTCTTCTGATGGTGCTGCAATTCTAAGGGTTCTGCAGGCTTTAAGTTCTCTTGTTTCCTCATTGATTGAGAAAGAGAAGGATCGGCAGGTTGCTCCTGAAAAGGAGTATACTGTTGCTCTTTCACAAGTATTGGACATCAATGCAGCTTTAGAGCCTTTGTGGTTGGAGCTGAGCTCTTGCATAAGCAAAATAGAGAGTTATTCAGATTCTGCGCCTGATTTGTCTGCTCCATCAACATCTTCCTCCTCTAAACCGTCCGGTGTCATTTCTCCACTTCCTGCAGGAACTCAGAATATATTGCCATACATAGAATCCTTCTTTGTGATGTGTGAGAAGTTACATCCTTCTCAACCTGGTTCTACTCATGATTTTGGTGCTGTGGCAGTTTCTGAGGTTGAAGAGGCTGGTACATCCACTGGTCAGAAAGTTTCAGGTTCTGTATCAAAAGTTGATGAAAAGCAGATTGCATTTGTTAAGTTCTCGGATAAGCACAGGAAGCTGTTAAATGCTTTCATCCGTCAAAATCCTGGGTTGCTTGAGAAGTCTTTTTCACTCATGCTGAAAGTTCCACGTTTTATTGATTTTGACAATAAACGTTCTCACTTTAGATCAAAAATTAAACATCAGCATGATCACCACCATAATCCTCTTAGAATTTCAGTTAGAAGAGCTTACATTCTTGAAGATTCATACAACCAACTGCGTATGCGATCTACTCAAGATTTGAAGGGGAGGTTGACAGTTCACTTTCAAGGAGAAGAGGGTATTGATGCAGGTGGACTTACAAGGGAATGGTACCAGTTGTTGTCGAGGGTTATTTTTGACAAGGGAGCACTTTTGTTTACAACGGTGGGCAATGATTCAACATTCCAGCCAAACCCTAACTCAGTTTACCAAACTGAACATCTCTCATACTTCAAGTTTGTTGGGCGAGTTGTGAGTACAAATTTAGTTATCTTGTTTTTTTTTTTTTTTGAGATATTAATATTATACATGTGCTCTTTTGCTCATTCCTTCAATTTTCCAGGTGGGGAAAGCACTCTTTGATGGTCAACTTTTGGATGTCCATTTTACCCGGTCTTTCTACAAGCATATCCTTGGAGTTAAGGTTACATACCATGATATCGAAGCTATTGATCCTGATTATTTCAAGAACCTGAAGTGGATGCTTGAGGTATAGTCTCATCTCTCTCTCTCTCTCTCTCAAATTTGATTCCTTCTAACTTGGTTGTTTGTGGAATTTTGCAGAATGATATTAGCGATGTTCTAGACCTTACATTTAGCATTGATGCTGATGAGGAGAAGTTGATTTTGTACGAGAGAAATGAAGTAATGATCTCTTCAAATTCCATTATAAATTTGTTACTATTGAACTGGATTTTTCATTGTTATTGTTACTATTAGTCTACTTTTTTTCTACTTTTCTTTTTTGGGTTCACTAAATATGTTATTGTGATTCAGGTAACTGACTATGAATTGATTCCTGGTGGACGCAACATGAAAGTTACTGAGGAGAATAAGCACCAATACGTTGATTTGGTTGCTGAGCATCGGTTGACAACTGCCATTCGTCCACAGATAAATGCTTTTCTGGAAGGATTTAATGAATTAATTCATAGAGATTTGATATCAATTTTTAATGACAAGGAATTGGAATTATTAATAAGTGGTCTTCCGGATATTGATTGTGAGTATCTCAGAACTTGTTTTTCTTCACATTCTGTGAAGATATAATGTAACATGCATTGGAGTTTCTTCATTTTATTGTTTAATAACGTTTTCTGTGTTATTGTCTTTCAGTGGATGACATGAGAGCAAATACCGAGTATTCTGGATATAGTGCTGCATCTCCTGTCATACAATGGTTTTGGGAGGTTGTTCAAGCTTTCAGCAAAGAAGACAAGGCTCGGCTCTTGCAGTTTGTGACTGGCACCTCAAAGGTCATTACCCTTTTTATTTTACATTTTGAACATATTGCTTCAACATAACATTCTTGTTGATAGTACCTTACTTCCCAATACTTGTACTCTTTAAAAGACGTCCTCATGTGCGTGCATTCTTTTGGATGTTTCAACTGATTAGCACATGTATCTTGCATTGGTCTTTTATGGTTACCTCAAAGGTCATTACCCTTTTTATTATGCATTTTGAACATATTGCGTCAACATAACATTCTGTTTGATAGTAGTACCTTACTTCCCAATACTTTCTCTGTAAAAGACATCTTCATGTGCGTGCATTATTTTGGATTTTTCAAATGATTAGCACATGTACTTTGCATCTGTCTTTTATGGTTCTAGGAATTTAACGGTTGTGGATGGTACTGCTCCTGATATTTTCAGGTACCTTTAGAAGGATTTAGTGCACTTCAGGGAATATCTGGTTCGCAGAAGTTCCAGATACACAAGGCCTATGGGAGTCCTGATCACTTGCCTTCTGCTCATACATGGTAATGCATCATTTTCTATAAACGCCAACCTTTTTGTCTTTATAGCTTCTATATGAATTTACTCGATCTTAACTTGTTGATATGGTCGTACATGCAGTTTCAACCAGTTGGATTTGCCGGAGTATCCATCTAAAGAACATCTGGAGGAAAGACTGCTCCTTGCAATCCATGAAGCCAATGAAGGTTTTGGATTTGGATAAGAAATAGAAATGGGGAGTTCATGTAGATAGTATATATCAAGTCACAAACTTTTGAGATAGGGAATTATTTGGGTTCGTAAAGGGTGGTTGAAACTGACTGTGAGATGTTGAGTCGATACAACATGTTGATAGACTGTACAGTCCGTATGCACATTTGCTAAGGAAAATGCTTCTGGCAGTTTTTCATTTTGCCAATCTCAAATGTTTTTTAGTTTCATCGTTTTAAAGTTTTGTTTCTTCAAAAATGTTTCCCCACATCTTTGTTTTGTGCACAGAACATGCATATCTCCCAATTTCTAGTGAATTGTGAATTTTGGTGATTTCTTCGAACTAGTATATGCTACAATTGCCTGCAAATTCTAAAGTGCATTTTTGGAGCCTTGTAATTCATTCATTCGAAACAAGAGAAGAAAAAACATATTAAAATAAAATGGTAATCTTAACATATCAAGACCTAACAAATTTTGAATCACAACCGGGCTGCAAGTAGAGCAGGCACAATGGATTTGAGCCACCGATGTTTTAGGGCGTGTTCGGGTTTGAATTTATCGCCCCAAAAATATGAATCAGGTTCGGGTTGGGTAAATTATAGAATTGTTGGGTTGAGGTCGGATCGGGTATACCCACATGCCTAAAACCCGACCAACCTTGCAACCTTATAGGGTCGGCCGGTCGGGTTAGGGTTCATTAACCCGAACTTACCCGACCCAAAGTTCTGCCACCTGCGAGCTTACGTTTGAGAAATTTACATTCTTGTCAAGTGTTATTTGATTCACATACCAAAAAATATAACAAAACTCAATGGGTTTGAGAAATTTACATTCTAGTCAAGTGTTGTTTCAAATGTTGATTATAGTTGTGCAAAAGATGAAGAGAATGTACATGCTTGTGCAATCAAATCTGTCTCATAACCAGACTTTTGACCTGGTGCTGCTCTCCTTAGCTCCTTGAGCCTGATCTCTCACCATTTTGTTCTTTAAGATTGCTCTTTCAGTAGCACAAGAGGTACTTCTTGTAATCCTTGCTAATGCTCTTGATGGGTCAATTTGCTTTGCCTTTTGTGCCTCTGTTGCTACTATTTTCTTATCATTTAACGAAGTCGATAACAACGAACCGTTCCTGGTCTCTTTGCTTTGTATTTCCCTCTTCCTTCTTATCTCACGTAACGAGTCTGTTCCTTTAAGCAAGACTGATCCCTGGCTCGTTTTCCGGTTACTACAATGGCTTCTCTGGCTTGGGGCATCCAAGCCGGGTGTAGTTTCAACTCTTGGCCAATCTCTCGATTCCTTCCCAGAGACGGGTAAGGATATTTCAGCAGAACAAAGTGGTGATACAGATTCTTGATGTTCATACCGTCTTAACTTTTCTTCCAGCTCTTTTATCTGCCATAATATGAAGTAAGATTATCATTTTTTGCTGCAGCATAACATTCATAAGCTTATACATCAGATTTTGAAGGCAAACCTTTTGATGATTTGAGTTGTTTCCTTCTGTAGCCAACCTGTTCTCAAGTTCTTTCACCTATAAAGCGATACATCAGATTTTGTTAATTAATTACTTATTAATTAATGGTACATATTACATACATAATCGCCGCAACTATGGAAGGGACAAGAAGTAAACTTTTTGAAAATAAGAACGGGTCAAAAATATATTTGTGATAACTATAGCAGCAATTTTATTAAGATAGCAACAACCTTTCGCTGTAGGATCATAGAGTGATGCTCATATTGTTGTGTTCTATCTTGCAACTTGTTCTCAACCTCCTTGACCTGCAGCATTCGAAAAACAATTAACAAGACACCTTGATTTTGTTGCTACAACTTCCATGAGTAAACTGTTTTCTTGTCTCCCTTATTTGAGGAAGCTCTGTCCAAGCGCAAAACCTTCTAAATCAACTAACAATTGTTACTGAACTGATGTAGCTAAAGCTCTACAAATTTATAACGATCGATCCAATTGATTAGTTGCAACCTAAATGAGTAATGGCCTAAGCTCTACAGCCAAAGCCATTTAAATTATCCTGCTGTTTGGAAAATCATTTAAGGAAGTCACTTAAAATGCCTTTGTACCATTTCTTTGTTCCTATAAAATGATGATAGGCCGGTTGAATATTTTATGTACCTGTGTATGTAAGGAGGCTCCTTTGGAAAGGAACTTCTAATGAAATGGGGAAAGAAAAGTAGCTTCCAAACCTTGTTTTGAAGAGCCATGGATTGCACATGCTCATGATTTCTCAGCTTGTTCTCGAGTTCTTTGACCTTTTGTTGAAAGAAAATCATGTGTCACGGTTGAGATATTTTTAATTGTTTATAAGAAAGAAATTTTTGGAAACAATTGCTTGGAAACCAACCTTATGCTGAAGATTTGAGCAAAGTTCATCCTTCCCATCGAATCCTTCAGAAACTTGCTGCAATTGCTTCTCTAGTTGTCTGCATAACTCCATCTTTGATGCAAGCTGGGCTTCAAGTTCATCTATCTTCTCTTGTTGATTTCTACAGAGCAGATCCTTGCCTTTAGCTTTGCCTTCAACGTTCTGCAACTTTTCTTCTAGTTGTTGTATCGCATCATCTTTGGATCTTAATTCTTGCTTTGCCTTGTCAAGCTTCAACATGATCAGAAAGAAAAGTAAGCTCTATTATGTAGTCATTCCAAATTTCCAATAATGGATACAATAAACTAACAATAAGCCCTTTTGTGTATAGAGTATACAAAGTAATGAGAAAGAACAATTCAATTGGCCATATACAACCTTACCATCATTTTCATCTTTTGAAGCTCACCCATGTCAATTTGCTTCTTTGGAGGACCCAGCTCAACTCCTCGAACCCGACTTGCAAAGTTTAACGAACTTATAGTCTCACCTAAGTCCTGCTCCAAAGGGCTGATTTGTACAAACATTAGAGTTTTGGAATCACCCCCTGCAATCCATAACAACCAGAGTAGTTTAATCCCGTTGGATGTGAAACATATCCATACATAACGTCATAATTGGTTAGGCATTTAAAATAAGGGACACCCAGGAGTACACAGTTAATTTCTAACTGAACTTTTTCACTTTCTAAACACAATGGTGGTTATAATACTGGATCATTGGTTATCATGGATGACTTCACTCTTGCACTGGCACCATTCCAAATAATATCCAGTAAAAATGACAAAGGAATAGCGAGTTCAAAAATGAATTTTTTTCATGTGGTTGCTTACCCAAAGAGTCTTGAAGCAAATGGGTAAGCTTGCAATTCCTGCATAACCCCAACTAACATATCAAAATATTAAAACTGGCAGGACAATATGACAGGTCTGAATACAAGAAAAGTAAAAGCAAACCTGTATGGAATATGGCTGCTTTTTGTCGCCAAAGCACAAATTACTTCCCCAAGAGCTGAAAGTGATTTGTTTATGCTCAGAGCTTCCTTAAGTCGTTCTCCTTGCACTTCTGTTTTTGCCAACCTCTCACTGCCTGCTAAATCTACAAGCCATAGCTTGCTCTTGGTGCACTCACCACTTACTAAGTTTTTTGCTTGTACCAATATGGAGAGCATACTAAATATAGAAAGAAAGAAAATATGAGTAACATTTACTCATAAGCTGATGTGGCTACTATAAGCAGTATCTGTGAGATGAAATTCAGGTTCACACTAACCAGTGAGATCGGCTACTATGTTCATTCACATTGTTTGATCCTACAGCCCTTGCATTACTTCCAGTCTGCAGAACATCCCACGCCTCCTTGAAGTTCTTGACTTTGGCTTCCACAGTTCCGGGGACATGATGAACCCCTTCAGAAGCTTGCCTTATCTCTAACCTAAAACGCAAAGCAAATTCAGAATACAAGTGACATTCCTTTAATTAAAGGTAAAACATAACAAAAATATGGTAGTCTACATGCTTACAACTGCCAAATGAAGAAGCCAAATTCTAGGTGGGCTACATGGCAGGTTAGAAATTTCTAAATAACTAGATAAAACGAAAGACAGATATATGTTTACTTCTTTTCTGCCGGTGAGGTGGCCAGCAAATCCCTGATTTGCTCATTATACACTTCTAATACGCTGACAGATATGTTGTATGTATGCGTTTCTTCCCTTTCCTTGGCAATTTTAAACAACTGCTCCAAAGTCCTATAATTAACTCCTCGGTTCTGCTCAGTCCCTTCCATTGTGAAAGTCTTTCCTGTCCCTGTTTGCCCATATGCAAAGATACAAACATTGTAGCCATCTAGCACAGAGATTACCATAGGTGAAGCATCCACAAACACATCAACTGTCACAGAAGTAAAGTATTTACTGTTAGTAAGATACAAAGAATATCACATCTTTGCCTAACCCTTTGACTAGCCAATACCAAAACTAACTGGTCCTCGAGCTTAATATACACCTAGGGCTTGTAGTTAAGGTCTATCTTTAAGTACTAAGCACACAAAATGGTTACTTGCTCACAAAATATTACAAATTACTTGGAGAAAAAAAGAAGTAATAACAGTAAAGGTACAACAAGCCAAGTATTTCAAATTTTTGAAAGAAGAAACAATTAATTAAAGAGTGATTTACTTTAGCTATGACTTGAGAAGTTTCATATCATGGCACAAGTCCAAGTTCTGGACACTATTAAATCATGGTATAATTCAGGATTTCTTCAGTGATGCACACCTTGATCATCCTTAGGTGTATAAACTCTATCAAATTTGAAGATCTTCTTCGTGGAGCCCCCTGTAAGTATTGCAAGATCACCATCTTTAGCTGCATCAAAATCTACTGCTGTGGCATATCCAGCCGATTCCTCTTTCTTACTCAATGGTCGACACCTGCAAAATACTCTAATGTTCCCTGAAAGATACAGGATATAGAGAAGCATGAGTGGATTCATTTAAATGCAAATATCATAGATGACAACAATAGATACTTATAAGAAGATATTGCCTTTTGCTTCCTGAATCTGGTTGTGAAGCTGCTTCCTCTTAGCCAGCTCCTCATTGTACTTCAATGTAAGATGTTGACACCGTGCAACTGCAATTTGGCTGTGAGTATTTAGGTACCAAAAAGGTGATCACTATTGCACTTCAAACCTGATGCAAACTTACCCAATGCTTGAACTGCAAATAACATCTTATTCAATTCGGGAATTGAGTCAGCAAAGTCATGTGCGTCGCGAGAGAGCTGAGAATGCTCTTGGTTCATGATCTGTAGATGGATCCATATAGGACATGCAAAAGTTTATCCATGGTGATGGTGAAAAGGTAAGAAGTAATATAGTTATCTGCATAATGAAAAGTATTTATTTACCTTAACTTTCTTTTCTAATTCAACAAAGACCGAGGTCCACTTCCTCTTATCATGTTTGTATTTACTAGAAATATCTTGGAGTTCAGCTGCTTGTTTTGCCAAAGCTTGATCTAAATTCAAAATGACATATGAAACCTAAATTAAGATTAGGGTACATTAGTTTCCAAAGTACTTGGAATACAAGATATCCTTCAAGTGCACCAAATAAATGCTTCTTCAATTTGATGAAACCTGGTCAGTGGATTTTGTTCGGAAAGAAGTAATATTTGGCACTACTAGCCATTGGCTCAGAGAAATGAAAACATCTTTTCCTCATAATTAAAAACTTCAATATATGCAACTAGATCTTGGCTTACCTAGGCTACAGTTTAGAATAGACTTTTTGTCAATTTCCATTTTGACCTTCTCTAGCTCCTCATTTGCAGCTGTCAGAGCCATCCAGGCTTCATAGCATTCATCTGTTTTGAGCTGGCATTGGGTCTTTAGCTCCTCTATCTTCTTTTCATACTTGGCAGTAGATTTTAACCTAACATGCTTACGCTGCAAATCACAACATCAACTTAAACAAGTTAAACAATAACTCAAAGCCTTCAAAGTTTGTATTCTCATTTGAAGTTATATCTAACCTGAGCTGATGAAACCTCTACTTCAGCAGCGCAATTATTACATATGAGATATCTGTCATTAACCTGGGGATCTTTATTCAAGTTTCAGGATAACAATACATGAGTCTGAAGAGTGAGTCCAAAGAAAATTGTTTATGAGCATATAATTCATAGAAAAAGAAACATACCAAGGAATTGTGTGGCCTGCTTTATACATATTCCACTAATAATTGGGCTACCATAAACCCCTTCAAAACTAATAGTAATTGTCCCATCCTCAGCCACAGTGACTCTAACATCTACCAATTGTAATGGCTTGTATGCTCCAACTAAAGCATATATATCAAATTCAGATAGGACCTACAATTTTCATCCAAAACATGCAATTGTTAGAATGCAGAGATGTATATAAAGTGGTTCAGTAAAATAAAATCATTTAAATTTGCTTGCCTTCTCTTCCTGAATGAAGACATCAAACACCCTCATTCCTTTAGGACCATTTGTGTTTATAATTTCAGCAAAATGAAGATCCACAAGATATTCTCCGGGGGTCAGGTTGTCAAATTGATAGCAGCAGTTTCCAACACGAACCGACTGATAAAGGAATGGCATCTCACCGCCCTCAATTATAGTCTCATCTGTTCTTATAACATCCCCTCCTTGGAAAAAATTGTCAGATTGAAGATGAACGCTTGGACTGCACTGTATCTCATGTGCCCCGCCACCCACATTTACAAAAATTACAGGAGTTTCTGGTTCAAACAACAAAACGTTGAATTTTGGATATTATTTTGTCTGCATTTAGAACAGCTGAGGCAAGCATTTATGGTAAAAATTGAATATAACCATTACCAGCTCCAACGAAGAAACAACCATACAAAAGAAATATGAATGGAACAAATGCAGCGCAATACATTGACCTTTCAAACCGGTTCTCAGTTAATAGAAGATTCAATTCAGTCTCAGATATGGAAATGCACTTTATGCTTGAAATAAATTGACCTAAGCATGAAACTCATCATAATTTATTGAAATTTGCTTGGTTTTCCAAATGTTGATTTTTTCTTCCAATTTTTTTCTAGTTAGTTCTCATTAAAGCACAATGTAAACTTAAACCTGAAATTCATACAAAATAGACACTCAAAACCAGATAAGAATAACGTAACTCAGTCACCAGCATTTCAAATCTCAGGTTGTTTTCCTCCATTTTCCCGGAAAACAACAGAAAAGAAATAATAAAAAATGAATTAAAATTGAAGTAAAGACAGACCAGTGAGATTAGCATTGACGAATCCTGTCCGGATCAGCCTCGGCCCCGGGACACATATCACCGAAGCCGCTTCGTCGTCCTCGTCGTCAAGACTGCCATTTCTGTTTACAGGCGATTCAATGTTCTCTGGATCTGTATGGCGGTGCATAGGAGAGGGGGTTGAATCCAAC
Source organism: Pelargonium nanum (assembly GCA_036897485.1). Taxonomy (NCBI): domain Eukaryota; kingdom Viridiplantae; phylum Streptophyta; class Magnoliopsida; order Geraniales; family Geraniaceae; genus Pelargonium; species Pelargonium nanum. Next base: position 524 of record JAYMTF010001164.1, on the reverse strand, counting down.
AAATCTGCCATTTCCATTGAGATTCGAGGAACAAGAAAGTGGATTGGATCTGTTTGGGAGGTGAGAAAATAAAATGGAATCTTGTTTGTGAAGCGTTGTATTGAGGCTTCACTTCAGCTCAGCTCTCTTCTGGTTACTGTCACTCGCGCATTATGGTATTCTTTTGAATTTCGAATATATATGTGCCGTTTTAAAGTGGCAATTATTATTTCCAAATAAGAAAATTAAAACACAGATAAAACAATTGTTTGTTGGGTTTTTGAAGTATGTCTCTCTCCACAATAATGGCAAAAATCCTAATTTATTTATAGATGATTCAGCTACTGATGTTTTTAAAGCCTCACTTCTTTCCTCCTTTCCTCTCTGGAAATCCTAGCCGTCTTTTCTAGTTCTTCGTCCATAGATTTTCTTTGGACCACCGCCGGTCGTTTTTGATCGGCGGTGGTTCAAACTTCTCTTACTGAATAACCTCAGATCCTTCTGAGGAAAAAGCGGGCTTTCTCATCAGGACGGTGAGTTCTTGT
>JAYMTF010001163.1:0-25750 GCA_036897485.1 Pelargonium nanum | reverse complement strand
GGTCAGTTGGACTAATATCTAAAAATATGAAAGTCCAAGGGGGAAAATCAATGAAAACCTTAAATAGGGGCCAACTCCAAAATGGGAACAAGTCCAGGGGTGGTAAAAGCATTTAACCCTTTTTTTTTTTTTTTTTAATGTCTTTTAATATACGAAGGTTCTATTTTTTATTAAAGGAAAAAAATTAGAAAAAGCTAAGAGTTTTTTTTATAAAACAATCACTAAAACCATAATATTCCCGTAAAAAAAATCACTAAAACCATAATATTTATGTGTATATATATTACCACCAAAACATCAGTATGCGACAATATCAAGAAATAGTCATAATAAGAATGAACATATGTGATGCAGTCTAATTAATGACAAGAAAATCGTTGTAAGAAAACATTGCATACTATGACGACTTAAAATTGTCATCAATTATAATCCGTCACAATCGACAAAATAAAAACAATGACGAAATCTATTTTGTCAAGTTTTTCTTAATTATTTTATGATAAACAATATTCATCGGTAAAAAAACTACGTTCAATGACAAAATAAAATTGTCATCATGAAAATATTCCTCCTAAATTTATGTCATTATATTTTTACCCCTAACATAATGGTGACAAACATTTATATATTGTCACAAAAATATCAAAATACATTACAATATCAAAATAGCGTCATAATAAAATAATGATATATGACATAACCTAATTCGTCACGGTTTTTCTTGATTAATATATGACGAATAAGAAGCGTCTCGAAAGATATTTTCTACCGTGATGATAAAATCGTCACCAATTAACATTATTTTGTCAAGAAAAAATTTTACCTCCAAAATTTTGGTACTAAGTTTTGCCTCCAAATTTATGAGTGACAATATTTTTGTTAGTGTCACAAAATGTATGAAATAGTGACAAAATCATCTATTAATTGAGACATACGAAATATTCGTCAAGAAAGAATAAAAACAATTACAATTTTTAACTTTCGTCATTATTAAGTGATTATTTGTGATGTCACGCTCACGTCTTCGAGAAAATTCACATTTTCGATACATCTTATATTAATAAGTAAAACTAAATTAATTTGGAAAATAAAAAATAAATGAGAGTAATAAAAAATGTATGAGATGCAAGTGATGAATTGAGAAATTAATAAAACATATGAGAAAAATATAGAAAGTGAAACATATGACTAAAAAAATGAGATTAGATGGGTAGTAATAAAAACTTTAACTTGAGTTCATGGAAAGTAGAGTAAATACAAAGAAGTCACTTGTAACTAATATATTTAGTTTGACAAAACAGATTATGAAGAATAAGATTGTTGGATGAGTAAATTAAAAATATTATTGTGAAAAGAATAAAAATAGATATATTTGTAAGATTGAGTTTCAACTAATATCCCCCTTCAGCTTGGTCCTTGCAAAACTGGAAGCAATCACCCATCTCATGTTTTGGTTCCCCATAGTTTTGTGCTGTATTCATGCTTATCTTCATGTCTTGGATTCTCATAGCTATGTGTTGTTCTCCATGTATTGTGTGTTTTGCCCCATTGCTTGGGTGTCTTTTTTTCTTCCTTTCTTTTATCAGCAATAGGTACTTTTGTATTCAAGTAAAAGATATAAGAATAAAGTACAAAGTGTGGTCTCAGACCAAATGAAAATTACAGTACAGATGCAGTTTGAAGAGGATCAATTTTCCAAAGTTCATAAGAGAATTGAGTAGATGAGTGAATGTTGTGAGCAGCAACGATTGCAAAACTTTGAGATCGAACTTTTTCAAAGGCTGAGGCTGCAGTGATCAGATTCTTCTTGAAAAGACTTTCGTTCCTGCACGACCATATTGTACACATAGTGAGAAGGCAAATAAGATTCCAAATTCTTGTTGCTGGCTTCTTGCATCGGATCGAGGATGGCCACTGTGCTATGAGATGATCATTTTTTTTTTAATGAAATATATAGTTTTTGCTGATAAAAAAAGGAAGGTTCAACTAATATGAAAAGAACCTCTTCATTGTCTCTTGTTAGGATATGAAGGGTTGATATCCTCACGAGTTGTGCAATTTTTTGAGATAAAATGGAGTTCATGTAAGGGTTGTTGTGGTACCATAGGCATGAGCAGCTGTGCGTCTGGATCTGCAATTGTAGGATTAGCAATTTTGCATTCATCAATGTTGCAATTTGTATGATTAGCAATTAGCAATAAAGCCACGAAGAGCATCCATCAATAGAAGTGGTGGGTGGTGGTTATTGATTGCTCTAGATCATGGAGCAGACAGTTAGTGTACAGTGTATACAAATTCAAACAAATTTTTTTTTGAAGCAATACACAAATTCAAACAATTTAATAAAGGAATGGTAAGTTTTATTTTTATTATTTTATTTTATTTTATAGAATAACCGGTTGATAATTTTTTTAAAAAAAAAAACTCTAAAATCTAGAATCATGACACGTGTCTAGTCTTGGTATTGCTTTATATATATTAATAGATTAGAAATATACAGTGAACAAATATTCTAAGAAGGTCATGCTATTATGTATATGGATCTTCAATGCTCATATAATTCACTCCTTGTAAAAACAATTAGTTAAACAGTTCAGGTCCAACTGTGTCATGATATTGAATTGTCTCTGATAATAGCTTCATAGATACTCCCTGATGTGCTGAATAATCTTCTCGTATTCCTGTAATACCTTTATGCATCTTATATTTATTTCACTGTCTTGTATTCTGCAATAACTAACGCTAATGATTCTGCAGGGATTTCTGCATTTGAAATGGAGTATGGACACTGGGTAGAAGAACAGAATAGGCAGATTTATGAGCTGAGTACGGCTTTGAATGCGAATTTGGGAGATACACAACTTGGCATACTTGTCGACAATGGCATGAATCACTATTTTGAACTTTTCCGCATGAAAGCAACTGCTGCGAGAGCTGATGTTTTCTACCTGATGTCAGGGATGTGGAAAACATCATCGGAACGATTTTTCTTGTGGATGGGCGGCTTCCGCCCTTCAGAGCTCCTTAAGGTGATTCATGGTTCTTTTTATTTTTAAAACTTAGTGATAATCTGTTCAAGTTTATACTGCATAGTTATTTTTACATATGAACAACAATTTACTATTCTATGTTTGTTTACGGCTTGTAGTGTGTTTTATATATGCGCACCATCCCATCCTCAGATATCTTAGTGTACAAATAATTATTTTCTAGTTATATTTATATATATCACTATATCAGTAGGTCATTGAGTCAATGATCTGAAATGATGGAAATGATCCGAAGTGATGGAAATAATCCTAAGTCATGGACTAAGCTTCCAGACACCAAGCTCGGTCCATTTCAACACCATGTTGCAACTTGTAATATATGGCACAAGTCAACATCTTTCCAATTGAGCCATTGGCGTTTGTGTGCGTGTTCTTGATAGTACATTTGTTGCGACACTAGTAATAAAATCGTTGTTATTGTGAAAGAACCTTTACTGTCAGTTTCTTTATGAAAATCGGATCGGGTCTTCATACTTTTTGTTGATTACAGGTTCTTTTGCCGCAGCTTGAACCACTTTCAGACCAACAACTTTTGGATGTTTGTAACCTTAAGCAATCGTGTCAGCAAGCCGAAGATGCTCTTACCCAAGGTATGGAGAAACTTCAGCAAACTCTAGCCGAGACTGTTGCAGCAAGTCATCCGGGAGAAGACAATGCTGCGATGGAGAAGTTGGAAGCTTTGGTTAGCTTTGTGAATCAGGTAATGAATTTCAATTTTTCATCAAATGATTTTTTATGTCTTTGTTGCTTCGTCGTGAGATCGCTTTATCAAGGATTATGTATGTTTCAAAATGGCCCCCTTCGTATCCATTTTGTGTCAATTTGGTCTCCAAATTGATTTTTGTTCCAATTTAATCCCCTTAGGATTTTGTGTCAATTTGGTACCCATTTGATTTTTGTTCTAATTTTGTCCTCTCAATATCTACTTTAGTTCCAAAATGATCCCCTTTAGTATCCATTTTGTTTCAAAATGGTCACCGTTACATGTTTATAATTGGGGACCAAATTGGAATAAAATAGATACTAAGGGTTTTAAAATAGAACATAAATTAAATTGGGACCAATTTGTAACAAAATGGATACTAACGAGACTATTTTGGACCATTCTTCTTTTTTTATCCTTCCTTCGCCATCCTATAAGTAGTTGCCAATATATATGATTCAAAAATTACTTGCATATATTTGAAAACCGACCAAAATGCTCCCCAACGATAACTTATGTTAGTTTCTACGTCAATTTTGTTGACGTGACACTAAAAAACTTTAAAGATTGAAATTAATGCATAACAGAAGTTAACTTCGGGAACCATTTTGGTCGGTTTTTAAAAGATACATGATTGTTTTAGCGTATAATTAGTTCAGGGACAAAACTAGTCAGATCCTGATAGTTCATGGACCATATTAATAGTTTTTTTTTGCTGATAGTTTATCATCTTAAAGACTACACACTATTTGCACAGGTCTGAATGGATCTTTTGAGGATAGATAAAACAAATTCTATAAGAAAAAGGTTATATTAAATCCACAACATTTTCAAAATCCTCGAAAAATCATATATTTATTTGGGTCCGTGCTTTCCTTTTCGTCCATATGCACATTTAAGTTTGTGCAAATGCATATATTATATCTAAGCGCATATATTTTCCATAACCAGGCCGATCATCTTCGGCAAGAAACCTTGCAACAGATGGCTCGCATCCTCACCATCTACCAATCAGCTCGAGGCCTGCTCGCCTTGGGCGACTACTTCCAACGCCTCCGAGCCCTAAGTTCCATTTGGGCCACTCGTCCTCGCGAGCCTGCCTAGCAACGCACAAAAAAAAAGCCTACAAGCTTAAACTCTTTTTGGACGATCATTACCAGAGCTACATATATATACACTTCAGCAGCCAGGTACGTTTTCGGTAAATGTTGTTGTAATCAGCATATCTATACCAAAACCTAAGTTGCTGAGATTTTTTAAGCAACATTCGACAACCGATGGATCGTACATGTGAATAGCCGATTTTATTTAGAGGATGTTTTGTAAGTAACTAATTAAATTATGATTAGACGAATTATTGAAAGGGTTTAAGTTTTACATTTGAGCATCAAGTGAATGTAATGTAAATATTGAGATAGGTCTATGACTGTTTCTGGTTTGTACTCGGAATATTTTGTTAGAGGTAATAAAATGTGTGCCAAGAATTTGTCTCCATGCTTTTATTGGAAAGACACAAACTCCACTTTTAATATTATATGATTAGAGTTCGCAATTCAGGTTTTGGGTTAAAAAGACCCAACTCGAGGGTTCATGGGGAGCTTGGGTAGTGGGTTAGGTCAAATTTGCAAGTTTTACTTAGAGAATGTGTGGGTTTGACCGACCCGAATGTTTCCCATGCCAAACTTGACTGACCCGACTTGACAATTGATTAAATTTATTTTATTACACCTTAATTCGGTGTGCGTGATGATCTCTTAATATGGATCATAAACACTGTTACAGCTCACACCTAAAACACCCTCACACGCCCAACCTGTGCCTCGAGGTTGATCACGAGCTCCTCATACTGCTCGGTTAATAGCCGTTGGTCAACATAAAAGCTTGTATTTACCGATTGTCATGTTGACGGAAACTGCGTGTATTATTTGGCACGAGTTGTTCTACTTATTGAAAAATGCAATTGTGTTAACGATAAATTATATTCTTTATTCTTTTCAAGACTCATTTTGAGAGAATCAGAGCGTTGATCTTGCTTTTGCTTTGCAAGAGTCAATTTGCTAGTCCTTCATTTGGTTTGTCAATATGCTGAGTACTTAAAATTCGATCCATAGATTCGAGTTGTAAAAACTAGATCAAATCACTTTCCGAGTTGATTGGACAAACTCACGCATTGCATCCCTTTCGGGTTGGGTCTTTTCAACACGAATCCAAACCCGAGTTATTAGCCCTACTATTAATTCAGTTTTTAATTTTTTTTGGAAGTTTGTTGACAAAGAAGGGTTTGATGATCCACGACACGACTTACAGAAATGACATTAACTTTCTCATTAACATGAAACAGAAAGGACCATATGTTATTTCACAAGTGCAATGAGCTTTATATAGTCTCATATAAGATTAAAAGAAACATCATTAGAAACACCTCCTCGTGGAATCTGTGGATTAGGTTTTGTCCTCACAACTTGGACATCGAATAGTCCAAAGCATCGACAAGGAAATCTGCAAATACAAAAGCAAAAAATAAACATAGTAACTATGCATACTCTATATCACCACCAAGATCCGTAATTCGGACTTGAATCTTAGGGCACCCGAAACACGATATGTATTTTCGCGTATTAGACCAATCAATTTTCATGTCGGGTCGGAGAAACCCATACATTTTATGTGCAAAATCCAAAATCAGGTTTGGGTAAATCCGTCAATTTTACACATAAAACACGAAATTCGGTTTGAAACCCGCACCACTTAGACTCGACAATGATGCATGCGATTTTTACCCGAATTCGGCCCCCGGGCCATTACTAATTACTAGCCCAATAAGGGCACATATGTTTTTGGACATTGCCCGTTTAGGCCCGAGCCCAACCACAACCCATTTTGCTAGGTCTAGCTTTCAAAAACTAGGAGAATGCGGTACCGATCCTCTCCGGACCCCGCAATGATACAGGCTCGCGCCCTAGACCGGTTTTTTTTTTATCACAACCGGGGCCACTCGGGAGAGGAATAGAGTGTAGTTAGAGCAAGCAATTTGAATCTGAATCTGTGGGCATCCGATCATACCTAAAGCCGGTCCTAATTTTATCCAACCCGGTCAGTAAAAACCGACCGACTCATATCCATTTAGGACCCGGATACCAAAAAATATGATCCAAATTGCCACCTCTTTGTTTATTTGGTAATGCAATGTTAGAGACAAAAGGAAGTACCTGCATCTTCTTTAGTAAAACACATTGGTGGCTTTATCCTGAAGACATTTCCATGTAATCCTCCTTTTCCGACAAGAACTCCAAGCTCTTCAATGTCACGAAAACGAGAAATGTTAAAATGATGATGCTACATTTTACGATTCAAGTATCTTTCAGGTGTATGTAATGTATCTACCTCTAAGTTTTTCGAATAAAACCGCGGTTTCTGCCTTTGCGGGCGTCTTCTCCTTCCTGTCCGTCACAAGTTCGATTCCTATCATTAATCCTCGGCCTCTGACATCTCCGATAACTGAACCATCGAAAACGAAATGTTAAATTACAAAAAATAGTGTTGTTATAGAATGTATCCGTTTTAAAATCGTCCATTTAGACTTTTAGTATCCATATTGTGTCAAACTGGTCCACGATTTCAATGTCGTTTCGAGGTTATTCACGTAAATTAAGAAATTATGTGAACTGACTGAACTAACCTTAATTAAATGTATGCATAAGAACGCTAAAACTCTCACTCCTAATTATTCTTCACTTCTACTTGTTCGAAAAATAGATAAGTACTATTCGTTAACTAACTCGAGAATGATAAAGGGGCATTACTGGAATGTACTATTCATTTTTACATAGAGATTGTAGAATAACACTTGTTCAGAAACGGAGATAGTACTTACTTTCATATCTTTGTTGAAGATCTCTCAAACGACTGATCAAATGAGACCCGACACGAGCACTATGCTCCTGGCGCTTCTCCTCGTCAATAACTCTTAGTACCGCGAGTCCACCAGCCGAGCACACAGGGTTTCCCCCAAAAGTGTTGAACTGAATTTTCTGAGCCATCACGCTCGCTATTTCCGGCGTTGTCACAACCGCTCCTAATGGCAAACCATTTCCAATACCCTGACAAAACCGCGTAACATGTTGTAATGAAAGTTGACATAAACCGTTGAAGCGACATTGGATCACACGAATGAAGTATAGTTAGATTGTACAACCTTTGCCATAGTAACAATGTCGGGCACGACGCCTTGAGTCTCGAATCCCCAATAGTGACTTCCCGTGCGACCAAACCCCGTTTGCACTTCATCAGCAATGCAGACACCCCCAGCATTGCGGACGCTGTCATAAACGAGTTTTAGGTATCCGGGGGCTAACTCAACTGCTCCTCCGACTCCCTGAAGAGATCAAGAATATGTCTTTAGCTGTCCCCATTTTGTTCTCAGATACTACCTCCGTTTATGAGTAAGTGTCGTTTTAAGCTTATGTTCACACAAAATGAGAAATTATATGAAATGAACATGCTAACTTCATTTAACTGTTTACATAACAAGTAGTCTTCATTAACAATCATGAAACGATAAAATGGGTATCGTTGGTAAGTATGCTACATTTTTACAATGAAAATGTGAAAAAACCTTATTTTGAAACCGTTTTTTATATTGTGAAACGACACTTATTCAAGAACGGAGGTAGTACAACTTTTATTCATCTTTAGAGACGTCAGAATGTGATACCTGAATGGTTTCAGCAATAAAACCGGCTACTTTTCCTGAAGTTCCATAATCAATGTGATCTTGAACGTCTTGGGCATAACGATTTGCATCAGAGCCAAAAGCCCCACGGTATGGGTCGGGATTCACCACATGGTGGATTTCACCCTGAGACGAGTGAGCATACATGTCAGAATGCTTGGCGTGCCGTGCAAGTGACTTTTGTGCAGAGTCGAGCAAATTTTACAGGAACAAAGGAATATGCAAAAACCAAGATTGTTTATGCATTTATGCTCCTCATTTACATCAACAAGGGGTATTTGAGTATAAATGAGCTGTACTTTACCTCATAATCACATAACTACCCGAACTTATGTTAATGACAGTATGACACTGTTACATGAATCCTTAAAAGTAAGACAATGGGAGCAAAATGATTCAACGTGCGACCCATTGATATATTGGATGTAGACATATATACCTGTGGTATCGGGTACTTCCACGTGTTAAGAGCCGTCAATCCAATTGTATTGGAGCTTCCACCGTGATATGCATTTCTCAAGGCAATCATGCCAAGATTACCCGAATATAGTCTGGCCATTAGCATTGCTAACTCGTTTGCTTCTGTACCCGAGTTCACAAAATACACAACCTGCATTTCGATACAAATCGATACTAACAAATATTAAGTTCAAGAATATCAGAAGATTGTGGCGTAAACAGTGAGTCACGGTAAGAATTTTAACCCAAATCAGTCATAAACAAGGTTGATTGAATGACTCTTGTTGCTCGCCAAATCTCCAATTTGAGTTTTGTTTCAATTTAGTCATTTTAGTATTCATTTTGTGCCAATTTGGACCATCATTTAATTTCTGTTCCAATTTAGTTCTCTCAATATTTGCCTTCGTTTCAAAAAGTACACCATACCATGTTTGTAACTAAGGACCAATTTGGCACAAAACAAATACTATGAGGACTAAATTGGAACAAAAATGAAATTGACGACCAATTAGGCACGAAATGAAAACTAAGAGGACCAAATTGGAACAAAATAGATATTAGAGATACTAAAACTATTTATAGATGCTGTCCAATTCAAAATGAAGCTAATAGTGTAACATAGTTTACGTGTATGAATTATACAATGGCATAGATAGATTAAACGAAACGAACCTTGAGGTTTCCAGGCATTTTGGATGCCAATGCCTCGGCAAAATCAGCTATGCCATGGTGTAGGTATATGGTCGTGGCGTGCTGCAGAAGCTTGCTTTGCTCGGTTATAGCATTTAAAATGCTCGGATGGCAGTGTCCGCAAGATACGGTAACAATCCCAGCAAAAGCATCGAGATAGCGCTTCCCGTCCTCATCAAACAGATACTGCATCTTCCCTTCCACAATGTTAAGCTGCAAATTCAATAAATAGCATTTGGATTAGAATTTTTGGTCCGGAACGAGAATCAAGAATCAAAATGTGAATGAAATTATCATTTTTGTTGTTTGGATTATAACGTTTTTGGCCATGAAAATGGCAATCTTATTCCCATTTTTAATCCAAACAATAAATTCAACAACAACAAAGTCATTTCCTAGATATAAAGATGGTAAACGACAAAACTAGCATTGTTGTTGGAACTAACAATTCATGTTTCGGGTTGAAAATGATTAACACGAGTCCAAACCTGAAAGAGTCCTGGGTTCGCCTGACCCGACTCTCAATTTTCTCATCGCAAGCAATATGGCCAAATAACAAAACTATCTCGGAGGTGACAATTCAAGTTTTGGATCAAATGCCAAACCCGAAAGAGGCACGAAAGTATTGATCTATTTTGTGCTACACTAGTAAAAAATGTGGGTCGGGTTCACGAGAAAACAATCTTACTGTTGCGCCAAAACTCAGTACTCACAAAAATGTAAAAATCAAAACTTTAGAAAAAGGAACCAACTTTAAGCAAAAACCCACAAAACCCAAATCGAAGAATCAACAAAACATACAGGCTTTTGATAGTAGTGGAACAGAGAAGGACCCAAAAACTGCTTCCGCTTCCGGAGAACCTCCTCGCCGGAGGGTCCGCTGTACGGCCGGGGCTCATACCCAAACGGCGGCAACTGCGGCGGCGACACGTCAGCAGAAGTAGCCGAAGACGATGAAATCGAAGAGAAACCAGAGCTGCAGAGCCAAGAAGAAAGCTTGGCTCTGGCTCTGGCTTGCTCCAGAGTCCTCTTCACGAAATGGGTCTGAGCGGCCATAGCTGCAAAAATACGAATGTTTTTTCTCTAACGATCGATCTGTATCGTTTCAAAATAAATATTGGGATGGAATTGGAGATGTTGATGGTGATGGTGGTTGAGAGGATTGATTTTGGTGGCTCGTGAGTTGAAATTGGTGACGTAAATAGCACTTCTTTAAGGTTGGAAATGGCGATTTGGATGGGAAGTGACTGTGAGCTGACACAGATAGACAGAGAAAAAAACAATAAAAGAAAAAGATTCTGTTCTTGGGACCCATTTTGATTTAATGGAATCTTTAATAATGGTGGTAATTTTCATATTAATGGTAAGTTTAGATTCATTTTTGGTTAAAAGATTAATTTGTGTGCCGTGTCTACGTAGTTCTTGCAGCTCAAATGTAGATAGATATTTAGAGTCACTAATGTTGTCCCTACACGAGGTTTTGCTTATTTGTAGTCAGAGGTAATTACAGTTATGTGCTGGGCACATAATTAAACAGTATCATTTTTCGTCAAATGTAACTTACGGAACCAACTTTGTAAACCATTTGGTAAGAAATAGTTCGAAAACAAACCAAATGGGTGCCAAATGAAATGAAAGCTTACCATAAGGATGAAACTGTAATTACCCCTTGTAGTTACTAATGTTTGACTATATTCCCTTTTCAAACGTTTTTCTTGTGCGAGCTATCTCGCCATGAGGTTTTGCTATAAGAGTAATCAAGCGCTTGTATCTCCCTCGTGAGTTGTTGAAACTAATCGAAGAGATTATTTACTGTTGCTCAATATGGTTGATTCAAACTAGATGTGATTCATCTTCAAGTTTAGATATACATATGTTTACTCTAACTATTATTCCTCCTCATTTCATCTAATAAAACTCGAACTCACAACCTCTTATGTATATGTGTGTCTTAAATTATCAATCAAAGTGGTTGTTTGACAGCACTATTAAGTAATTTTGTAAGGTAACAAAAGTAATTTAAAAGTGCTTATGTGTTGTATGTATATAGTTTTTTAATAAAAAAATCATTACAAAAAGTGAAAGGAGAGATACTCTCTTCTATTTTGTAGTGATTTTTTCCCTTATTATTATTGCTTTTCCATTGCTACAAAATAAAACAAAAATGTTGTCATTTTGATGACATGTCATAAAATAAGAGGAAGGGACCTAATTTTTGAAGAGCTCAAGATCACACAATATAAACATGTTCTTTTTATGTTAAATAGGATTATCTCTTGCGAAATCAAAAAATCGAACTCGCAAAGATTCAAAAGACGTTAACATCGGAAAAAATTATTGCATTCACATCCAAACATTAAAATTTTCAAGTCAAAATTCATGCGTCTTCTTAATATTTTTTCCATATTAAGTAAGAGTGACTTGAGGGTGAATCATTTGAAAATCAACTTTAAAATAAGTGTAATGACACCAATTTACGTTGGTATTTATATACAAAACAAAATTGTGACATCTATACTTGTATTTCTAAGTAACACATTGTTATAAATGAGTCGGATTCCACGTAAATGTCCTCATGGACATTCTCAAATGTCAAGTTTAATTACTCACACCGATATATTTTGAGATGGAACACTAAAAATATCAATTTTTTTAAAAATAAAAATAACAATTTTAAATAACCACAATGACACAATATCCCTCATATATGAACAAATTTATTTAATGATACGTTGATTACAACATTTCCCACTAATGAATTCCTCTTTATTTCTTTTATTTTTGTTCAAATAACATCACAACAAAAAGGAAACAAAAGAAAAGCCAACTCAAAACTATACCTACCAATGCAGGCCGCATGCCTAAACAAGGCGAGCAAAATATCGCCCGTGTTTTATCACAATTTTCTTGTTAGTTCTAACGTATTAAACCAATAAAAAGTTGTAAAATACGAATGCATGAATTTTTTTTCTTCTGCGACCTGAATTGTCAGATCTACTTAATACCCTGCAGGAATGCCACCTTTTCTTGGGTCACTAACTGCCACAAGCTCTCCATTTCCTCCAAAACCATTCCTAGACTCACCCAATGATATGAATTGGCACATTGATCCACCTTCTAGGCTTTCCAAAACATGGCCTCTCTTTTTTAGGGCTTCCCTAATTTTTAGAGGCACCTCAAAATGGTCTCCGGTCACTGATGTCCAATTCTCATAGTACACTGTGTTTGGTATCAACTGCATATCACAAAAACAAACAAAAAACCATTGAACTGTTAAACCATTAAAGATCAAATCACAAGCTCCTATATGCATGGGTCATGTGGGCCGTGACACGACACGAATTTAAGTAAAATTGTGTTCAGTTTCATCGACTTTGTGTCAACTAACTTAACTCGTTTTATAATCAGACCGTGTTCGTGTCAAACCTATTTAATTAAAGGGCCATGAACCGATAAACGGATCGTGTATCCTGTTTATACAAAGTGTGGTTGTAGAAAAAACCTGATGGTAGACTCTGGGAGCCATAACAGAAGATAAAGGATCCATCCCTTTAAAGAAATAGTTAATGAAAACTTGAGTTGTGGAGCAAATAATTTTGGCTCCACCACTTCCACCTACTACACCTATCACTTCCTTATCCTGCATAAACATATTTAAACACATCAAAAAGTTGATCCGAACTACACTGCATATTGTTAGAGCTGACAATTTAAACTCGAATATGCATATCAGTTTAGGTCGGATTCGGGTTGAAAATGCCTAATATGTTCCAAAATGGAAACCCGCTCTCATTTCGAGTTGGGCACTTTCAACCTGACCTCCCAAATCCGAAATTGCCACCTCTCTAATTGTGGGATGAGAGTAGTAATAAACCTTTAGGACAATGGTTGGTGTCATGGAAGATAATGGCCTTTTCCTAGGAAAAATGAAATTGGGAGGTGCTGGTGGAGGAACACTTGAGGATGCATTGATTCCTGGCATGGAAAAATCATCCATTTCATTGTTTAGGACAATTCCTGTAGTTGGCGACAACATTTTTGCTCCAAAGTACCAATTTATAGTATTTGTCATGGACACTGCATTTCTGTCTTGGTCCACAATGGACACATGGCTTGTCCCATGATCTCTCACTTGGTTCCACCTGCAAACAATCAACAACTCAGTAAGAAAATAATCTCGGAAAAGTCCAAGTGCACAAACTTAAGTGCATAGTAAGTGGGGGCAATGTCGGTTGTAAGATCAGAAGACCAATTCAACTAAAAGATTTGTAAATTTGCTTACCGGCCTCCATAATGAGATGGGCCGTAAGTCCTGCTATCATTTATAGATTTCCTCAACTCTTCGGCGAACTTAGGCGATATCATATCCGAAACAACCTTAGAAATGTCAACAAAATCAGGATCACCAAGATTCATCCTCAGAGCAAATGCATGCTTGAAAGCTTCAACAAGTCTATGGATCCCTAGAGGGCCCGAAATCCCCGAAGGGACGCCGTATTGGGAAAGAATGTTAAGAACCTGCATCCACAAACACGTTAAGACTATTAAATTACTCGATCATTTTCATTTTTATTACCGAACAAAAATTCTAATCCAAACGCTACTTTATATACTTACAAGAAACATCGACGCTCCCCCTGAAGAAGGAGGGGGCATGCCAAGGACTTCAAGCCCTAGAACTTTAGTAAATAATGGTTTCCTAATTTTTACTTGGTATGTTTGCAAGTCCTTCATTGTCAATATACCCCCAAGCCTTTGGACATCTCTCACCAAATGTAGCCCTATGGATCCATTGTAAAACGCCTTCGCGCCGTATTTTGCGATCCTCCGAAGAGAATGCGCGAGCTTCAGGTTGCGAACGAGATCCCCTGCCTTTACGAGATCATTGTTTTTTGTGAAAATATGACGAAGGCCCTCGTCAGAAAAGATATATCGTCGCGACGTGACCATCTGCGTGTGAAGATATGGAGAAATCTTGAATCCCCTGCGAGCGAATTGCTCTGCAGGCCTCACGAGCTTTTCCCAAGGGAGCTTCCCGTGTTGCTTCCAGGCCTCGTGAAGGCCTGCGAGCTCCCCGGGAACTCCTACTGAGAGGGCTCCACGAGCTTTGAGAGTGGCATTGCCGCCGTACATATTCTGAAAATGGAAAGAAACCCGAAAAGATTGATCAAATAGTCTAAATTTGAAAATTTGCAAGATATCTAAAAATTATTGTGGCTTATATATTATCATATACTTATGCGGATCAAGAAAACCCCGAAAATGAATAGCTAGACTATTATAGTAACCCGGGAAGTTAAAATGGGTGCGATTTCTCATATATAAAACCTTGTCAATTTCGGAATGAGAAACATTTGTGCATAACAGGAACTGGCTGATCACAAGAAAACCCGAAAAAGAACACGAAAGCACAAAGTTTGGTCCGTTCTAGTTTCCCGGGAAGCTAACAATGGCTCGATCTCTCTAATAAAACCGTGCATAACAAGAACTGTCTGCATATCAAGAAAACCCGAAAAGAATACCCCGAAAACACAAAGTTTAGGCAGTTCTAGTAACGGGAAGCTAACAAGGGCACGAGCAAATCATGAAAACCCGAAAAGGAACTCGAAAACACAAAGTTTAGGCAATTCTAGTTACCCGAAAACATTTGTTTTAACACATTATGCTTACATTTTGTGCACAACAAGACTGACTGCGTATAAAGAAAACCCGAAAACGTACACATTATGCTAACAATTGTGCATAACAAGAACTGTCTAAACACCAAGAAAACCCGAAAAACACAAAGTTAAGGCATAATTACGCTAACAATATTTGTGCATAACAAGAACTATCTGAACATAAAGAAAACCCGAAAAAGAACCCCAAAACACAAAACTTGGGTATTAAGCTAACATTTGTACATAAAAATAACTGTCTGAACATAAAGAAAACCCGAAAAAGAATACGAAAACACAAAGTTTAGGCACTACGCTAAATTTGTGCATAACAAAAACTGTCTGAACATCGAGAAAACCCGAGAAAGAACACAAAAACACAAACTTTATGCTATCCTCGTTACCTTCGAAGCCAACAAGGGCGCGGTTTCTCTCATATCAAAGGCTTGAGACTTTCCATTTGCTAATCTGATAACCATAAAAGCTCCCCCGCCAAGGCCACTCGACGCTGGGCTCACAACGCCTAAACAAAGCGCAGAAGCAACCGCTGAATCTATAGCGTTACCTCCATCTCGAAGAATATCCATCCCGATCCTCGAACACCTAACATCATCAGTTGCAACAGCTCCATGATGAGATACAACAGCTTCATGTCTAAGCTTTTTTGGGCCTCTTATTGCCCCTACCGCGCTCGTCCCCGGAGCCAGAAGCAAGATGAGGAGCAATGTAATTGTTGGACAATACACTGAAATATACAAGGATTCGAATATTTCAAATTAGTATCATATAATTTATCAGCAAAAACATGGAAGAAAATGTGCCATTGTCACATTGACAACATTTTTTGTGTGACAAAACCCGAAGAAACGCGAAAAATGAAATGAAACAACGAAGAATTAGAGAATGAATTGACTCACATGCCATGATCAGCACAAACCCTTTCACAGCACCAAGTTCTTGTCAGCAAATATGCTTATGGAGTGTTTGGATGGTTAGAAAATCCTGAGTAATGGAGAGAAAACCCGTCTTTTTTCGCTCTTGAAATGGAAAAAAACAGCAAGAGTTTCAAACCCAATTGTCTTCTCCTTCTATATCAATTATTGCTCCATAGCTATCTCCTTGTTTTCTTGCATTGAAAGCTCATTTTTTGACATCTTTTCTTGAAATCTTGTTTTGTCAACTAAAGAAGAGTTGCAAAAAAGGACAAAAATTGTGGGAACAAAAAAGAAAATCAGATGAATATTTGTATTAGTAGAGAAGTGTTTGTTAACCAAGAAAATGAGCAATGATAGAGCAATGAGAGCTAGGATTTTATAGTGATGGCTTAAACCTATGTTTTGTGGCTTAGCATGAATTAAGCACAACATTTTATCCAAATTGTTGTTTAGAGTTTTTAGCAGATATTCACTGAGCTATTGCAACTGTATAAACTGAATTAACTGAATTTAAGGTACTTGGTTAATATTTAATCTCATCCTTAATCTTTCCTTAAAATTCTCTGATCTCTACTTGTTGTAGATTAGTGATCCTCTTTTGAGCCTATATTCTCTCTATTTTGTTACTGAATTTGTGAACAAAAAATGAGTTTTGTGCTCACTAAGATGTAGAGATGACAATTCAAGTTTTGGGTCAGACGGATTTGTGGGTTCGGGTTGAAAAAGCCTAATCTGGCCGGCAAGAGGTCCAGGTTCATGCAACTTGCGGGTCAAGTTGTGGATTTTACATCGAAAATGTGCGGGTTGAATGTGGACTGACATACCCACATTTTTAAATTAGTGATTTATATGATTCATTTTAAAAAAATGATTTCTACTTTGAACTTATATTGTTAATGATTGTAACACCTAATGACTCGGCATGTTTGAAAATATGGTTGATTGCTATTATTTTGTTTGCAGTTTGTAACAAAGTCCATAGATTTTAATTTAATTTAACATTAAAATAGTTAACAATTATAAGTTCACATAATTTATTACATAAAACATAATTTGTCATAAAAAATAATTGTTCCTTTGTGTATCACATTTTTTTATGGAATGACAAATCAATGTTTATGTAACGTGTCTAGGTGTTGGTGTTCGAAATTGTCTTTTTTATTTTATGAATTGTATATTTTAAAAATGTGATTTTCAATAATATAATATTTTGAGATTTGATTATAGAGATTGAATCAATGACTAGACTATTAGATGTACATTGGTGACAAATAAAATTTTAAATATGTATCGAAATTAAACCTTCAAAAATGTTATAATTGATAAAATATGTCAACTTATATAATGTGTATAAACAATTGCAAAACATATCATAGCGGAAAAAGCAACAAAAATCTTAGAAAAAGAATAGGCTTTAACACATTACCCTTTGGTGCATATACATAAGTTATTGACTATAATTAGTGGATTTACAAATATTTATTGATGAAAAACACTTTTTATATATTTTTATAGATATAATCATGGCAAAAAAAAAAAAAGATAGTTGATTACGGTCTTTTAATAAACAAAACCAAATCACTTATTTTTTTTATAAGCAAATAAAATCAAAATCAAATCACTTTGAGGTATTGAATTGCAATATAATGAAAAAAAATTAAATCAAAATAGTCTCAATCAAATTGATCCCAAGAAACAAAATTTGAATGTGATCACATGTATGACTTTGGCAAATGCAAGAAACCACAAAAATCATATCCAATATTTATATCAATGTCTCATTCTACAATGCTAACAAAAAGATGAAGACAAGCACACAATGACTAATAATATGAATGCATGAAATAGTCAAAGGAATTGTAAGAGAATATGCAAAATCATTATGATTTAAAATGATCTTTTAGTATTCATTTTGTGCCAAATTAATTATCATCTTGATTTTTCTTCAGTTTAGTCCCTTTAACACCCATTTTTGTTTTAAAGTAATTCATTTCGTATCCATTTTGTTCTAAAACGGTCACCATGTCAACTGTGTAATCGGTAGAGCTAACAAATAGACCAACTGGTACCACGAGCAAACAAAATTTTCTTGTCTATTCAAAAGTACAGATCAAAACATATCAATCAATGAGCGAATATGTAACAATTGCTTAGAATCTCTACTCGACTGAAGAAAGATAAGCAACTTCTGTGATTTCAGTGTCACAAGGCAATAACCTTACTGTGGCACGAGTATACAAAATCTACTAATCTATTCAACAAACCGGATAAAAACAAGTCAATCAATGCATGAATATATAACAGTTGCTTTGGCAGAGAGACTGTTTTTCTGATTCCGACTCAACCCGTGACCTCAGTGTTACAAGGTAGCAACTCTACTGTTTCACGAGCATACAAAATTTACCTATCTATTCAGAAACTCAGATCAAAACATGTCAATCATCGCGGGAATATATAAAAAATGCTTCGAACATCTACTCAACACGAAGAAAGATAAGCTGAATACAAAAAGAGATTAGTTTATTAACCATTCATACCTAAATCTTTTGACTCGTTACTGGTTCTGCTCAAACTAGTTGCTTTAGTAGTAGCTTCTGAACTTGCTGGTGAAGACCCAAAAGCTCCCAAAGCCTCGGAAAAGAACTTTTTGTTGGGAACAATACCATCTCTCTCCATATGCTTAAGCAACTTCTGCAAAAGATCTTTCATGTCGGCTTTTGTGTATGCCTTGTAAAGAAGTTTATACGTTGACGAACGTGGAAGCACCCCAATCTGTTTGGCGTTCTCAAGAAGCGTATCGGCTTCCATAGGTAAACCATTCATGCAATAAGCTTCAAGCATAGCATTTAGGGTTGAGACTTTCATTTCCCCGCCGGAATTGACCATCCCGTCAAATATCTCCCGAGCCTTTGACACGCAATCACATAACCCGTACATCATGATAAGACTCTCGCACGTGACGAAACTTGGCTTGTAGTTCAATTCAAGCATCTTTTTGTACATTTGTTCCGCTTTATCTCTGAGCCGTGCCTTCCCATAGTTTATGATCATAGAATTAAACGTAGGCAACGTCGGTTTTTCCTTGGAACGCAACAAGCTCTGAAACACTTGTTCCATCTTAACAAAATCTTGTCTCTTTCCGTAGGAATCGATCAGTAAATTGAAAGTGATAATGTCGGGCTTACACTGGTTACCTTTCATGCGAGTGAGCACTGATTCCATTTCTCTGATCATCCCGTTTTTCCCATACCCATCCATCACGCCGTTGTATGTATAAATATCAGGAGAAACAACGCTCTTGTCGAGATCTTCAAACAAGGCGTTCACTTGATCTACATTTCGAGCTTGAGCAAAAGCCCTCATAAGAATGTTGTATGTCACAACATTGGGTTTACACCGTTCTATTTCCTTCATCTTGTTGAAGTACCCGAGAGCTTTCGATAGCGCCTTTGCTTTGTCCCGGGAATGGAGGTGGGCCGTGATGAGTGCATTGTAAACAGAAGTGTCGGGACGGCAGCCACTATTTCGCATCTCGGAGAATAGCCACATTGCCATACGTGTTTGGCCTTTCTTTCCCATGACAGATATTAATTTGGAGTAAATACCATTATCAGCAATATACCAGCGTTGTTTCTGCATCCATCTGAACACCTGAGAGTCGGTCAGTTGAATATGTCAGTAAAGCAACTGAGAAACTATCAAATATCTATTCTTATAACTATCCACTATGTCATTGCTAAGTTTCATTGTGCAATCAATCTACAAACAGTTTTAACATGTTTGTAGCAAGAGCATACTTACAGGTTGAAAAAACCTGGCCCGCAAGAGGTGCAGTTTACGGGTTGGGTCTGGTTGCGAATTTTACATAGAAAATGTGTGGGTTTAGCGTGAGCTTCCCGAAACAATCCATGCATAGACACAAGCTAACTTATAAAGAAGACTCTTCTAAGAAAATAAATAATCAACCAGACTCGAAGCAATCTAAGAAGTACAGAAGATAAAACGGTACAACCAGAAATCAGAAAATATTGAAAGATCCACAAGCTTAAACGGCTCAAGCATTTCAAAAAGAAGGGATTCGAGCTTTAACCTCGAGACATTGCTGCCATTTCTCACCCTTGCCAAGCTCTTCAAACAGGAGAAAACAATGCTCAGTCCTCACAACAGTCACGTACTTGTTCAATATCTTCAGAAGCGGCTCATTTCCTCTGGATTTCCTCACAAGAGAACGAACAAGCTCTTCGGCCTCTGAATTATCACCCTTTGAAACCGATTTCCTCGTGGGTCGGGACGAAACACAGGTTATGCGTGTCACGCTACGTCTGCTGTTATGAAGCAGTTTCGAGGGAAGCCATAGCTCGGAGGTTCTGTGGTTTTGAGAGGAAAATAGGGTGAAGGAAGAAGGCAATCTGGAGAGGTGGACGGACTGAGACAATGACAAAGTTGAGGGCATTTTAAGTAATTAAGCTGCTAAATTAGCATAAAGTGGTTATGAGGGGAAGAGCATGTGACGAGAGGTTGTGTCGGCAAAGTTTGTTCTGTTCCTCTCAAGCTAAATCAATAAGCTGCCTGAAAAAAAGAATACAGGATCAGTATAAGTGCTAGGATCTGAACTGCTTTATGATGAAAATTGTTTGTGCTAGTATGTATATGAACACACGGCAATAGAGCTGGCAATTTGAACCCGTGCGGGTTTGGGTCACATAAAATAGACTGATAAACTTTTCTCAGGTCGGGTTTCCCGTGAGGAAATTCCGTGTTGAGTCAAGCAAATGCCGCAAACCTGAAAATTGTACATGTGAAACCCAACCCGTACATCTTGAGGATCAGGTTTAGGTTATAACTTTTCAACAAGAACCTGAAAAACTCGACCTAAACCCAACCATAAACTCGAATTGCCAGCTCTACACAACAACAATGACCTAGGATGCTCGGAAACTCTTTTTTTCTCAAAGTGTCGGAGTCTGATAGTAACAAGCATAAACCAATCCCCAAATAGAGAATTAAACAAGACATTGACAACTGTTCAGATCCAATGTCATGCCAAAAAATACAAAATAGTTTCTACATGAATCAAAAACCCCAACCCAAATATCTATGGTTGAGAAACCGGTACCATTTAAACTTACTTCGTAATGAAAATTGTTTTTCCAAGCATGCAAAACAAGAGAACTAAACAAGACATCAACAACTTTCAACTCATATCAAATAAACCATGCAAAGTTATAATCCAATCCAGAGACATTTGTAGTTTGTACATGAATCAACAAAACAACCCAATGCTTAACAAATCAACACCATCTAAGAAAATTGATAAGAGCCTCACTGCTTCTTCTTTTTTCCTAACTGAAAAAGTAGCATTAAACATGAAGAAAAGGTCAAAAACTACTCTTCCCAGTTCATAATTCAACACCTACACAAAATATAATACAATCTTACAACAAAACTGGAAAAACACAAAAACACATTTTTCAGCACACAAATACAATAAAGACATGAACTTGAATTAAATTAAGTGCTCCAATCAGAACCACAATCAAAACCCAGGAATGAAAACACCACCGAAGCCTGAAAATGTAAAGCATCTATCGAAATACCGCTAATTCAACTATAATTAGCAATAATTTGGGAATTCACAAACAACAAAAACTAAAAATGCAGGTAGAGAAACATATGAATCCAATCAGTCACAAACCCAAATACTTAATCTGCGGAGAAAACCCAGAAACCGACTTACATTATCGTCGCCGGAAATAAGCTGCCGGAAGTTTTCGCGGTCGGTGGTTCGTTTCTTCAGAAGCTGAATGAGATTTTTCAGAAGATAGCACAGTGAGTGAAGTGATGAGGTGGGAAATGGAGGGTGGGAAAAGGAAATAAGATGAAAATGGAGGGTATATGAGTAATTAGATCATAAACCGGATTGAACTACTACAAAATAAGAATTTACTTGTTGGATAAATTTGAAACAATTTACAAATTACAGTTTATTAGTTGCATTGATGATTGAACCGGAAAATTATCATTTTCCAACTTGTAAAAAGAAAAAAAGAATAAAATTCACTCGATAGAAAACATTTACTAAAAATTAACTCGAGTTTTTTTTTTTTTTGAAAGTCTAAGAATCTAGTTGACCTTTAATCATTTTTCAAAGTTTTTAACGAAAGTTTGTGTATAGGTGAATTTTATGGGATATTTTCAAATTTGGAAGAGTTTGCGGAGATTTACTCTTTCCAAAATTGTTCATAACAAGAATTTATAAATTTTTAAAAATTCCAAAAGCGCATAAAACATTTAATATTTTCTTAATATAGCAAAAAATGGATATCCAGAATATACAAAAGATTAAAAGCTTGCAAATCGGTTCAAAAACATTTTTCCCCTCAAAAAAGTTTATTAGAAAATCTTCGTTGTGCCTAAATTTAACTAAAAATGTCACACTAGTTTCGAAAAACTAAATGTCACAATGTTGTTTTCTCAACTTCTTAATAAAATATTAAGATTTGAATATAAAAGTAAGATGAAGACTTGCAAGAAACAAACAAAACATTAATCCATTAACTACATTCCCAAAGCCAATGGTTCTAAACATTTTCATATATTATTTGTCACATCTTACAACGCATAAACCCACAATGTTTTCACAAAAAACCAAACAAATGAGATTGTTTTATTTTTCTATATATATTTTCACATGTATCTTACCGATCACGAGTTTAGGTAAAATGTAGAGACAAAACATGTGTCCATATCAACATGACTATGCCTATTAATTATACAATAAATATTTGGACTTTTGTTCAGGGTGGTGGCTGAATTTTGTGACAAAGTTGAAAGTAGTGTCCGAACTTTTAAAAATCACGAAATTAAAATATATTGAATTTGAGCCGAAATCGAACTAAATTGAGTTGTTTTACACACAAAAATAGGTCTAATTCCCAGTTGGTTGAGTCTTAAACTTCTGTCCATAATCAGGAACCCCCCACGTTCACGTTTCGAGCCACAAGATTGGACCCATTAGTAATCGGGTGTGTCCCACCATGCCGTGTCGTGTAGTTCAACCAAATTAATAACATGTCCGGTTCATATTGACCTATTTAACATAATGCTTACATTTCAACCCGACTTACAAACATGAATCATCACCCCTAACAATCAAATCGACTCAATCAACAAAACACCGAACTTTCAACAGGACACAGAACATAAATCAAACCCCCCAAAATATCTATATAAACAAACCACCTCCTCTCCCATTTTCCACCCCACAAAATGACTTGGTTTTGGACAACACTCCCAACTTTGATCCTAACCTCTCTCCCCCTCTATTGGCTATACAACATCATCACCAACAAGTACAAAAAATTACCACCAGGACCACAAGGGTTTCCAATTCTAGGAAGCCTCCACAAGCTAGGCAAATTCCCCCACAGAGACCTACACCAACTCTCCAACAAATATGGACCCATCATGCACATGCAACTTGGCCACGTCCCCACAATCATTGTCTCGTCGCCGGCGGGCGCCGAGCTCTTCCTTAAAACCCACGACCTCGTTTTCGCCGGCCGGCCGCATTGCGAGGCCTCCAAGCATATTTCCTATGATCAAAAGAATTTGGCTTTCGGACAATACGGATCCTATTGGCGCAACATGCGGAAAATGTGCACGTTGGAGCTGTTTAGTGCTCAAAAAGTTAACTCTTTTAGGAATATGAGGAGGGAAGAGGTAGGTTTGTTGGTTGAGGCGGTTAGGGAGGCCGCCGGCGCCACAGCTTCGGTGGATGTTAGTGCTAAGGTGTGGTCGGCGAGCTCCGACATGACTTGCAGGTAGGAGTGTGGATTGTTCGATTATGCTATTCTGTTTTAAATTGTTTCAATTCATAACGATGCAGTCAAATTTGGCTGAGGTCACAATTACCTTTCATTTTCTTTTTGCTAAAATTGCGTACATGTGGTGTTTAAGTAACTTAAAGAGACTATTTTGAAACAAAATTGTATAATTAAATGACAAAATTTGACAAAATTGACTTTGCATCGACGTTTACAATTGGTGAGCAAGAGGACAATTCATGTTCATGACATGTTATAAGTTTTGTGCTAAACAAATCAATTCAAAGTTTGAAACACGACTTGATCATTAGATAAGTTAAATTACAGTATTCAAATCCGACTCAATCATGAGTGGATTACCACGATCTGATTAACACATTTAAATAATTAAATTCAAAACTACATGTTAGTTTAACCCGAATTGATATAGTTAACCTGATCATTGTGTCATTTATGACACTACATTTAAAAAGTTACAATTTCACCCTTAGATATATGAGTTATTAAATAAGTTACACTGATTCATAACCTATTTAATCAAACAAGGTAAGTAAATTCGATGAGAATGCAATTAAATAGTCTCTAAATCTGCTTAGACTTGTGTCATATTCGTATTGAGTCACAGATCATATCGACTCTTTAACGCATAGTTTTTTGCAATTTTCTAATACCGAATAACTGCATGCTCACCCCTAATTGCAGGATGGTTCTCGGGAAGAAATACGCAGACGATGACTTAGACGAAAGGGGTTTCAAGAAAGTGATTCAAGAAGGATTGCATTTGTCAGCAGCTCCTAATTTGGGAGATTACATTCCTTATGTTAGGGCACTTGATCTTCAAGGTTTGGTTCGTCGCATGAAGAGAATTAGCAAGATTTTTGATGGGTTCTTCGAGAAAATTATCGACGAACATTTGCAAGTCAATGAAAACAGTAATAAAGATGGTGACTATAAGCACACAAAAGACTTTGTTGATGTCATGTTAGGGCTCATGGGATCTGAAGAAAATGAGTATTGCATCGAGCGATCGAACATCAAAGCAATTATTTTGGTACGTGCGTTATCCATTATACATTTCTTAACTATTCTCGCTTTTGGAAAACATTTCATCATAGCAGAAGTCGATTAAAAGCAAACAATAAGCTTGATTTTTTCTACCCGCCATACGTTTACGTGGCACATGCGTAGATTACTTCTATTTTTGAAGTGTTACCTAAACAAAACCTTAGTCCCCCAAGGAGACAACTCAATAACTCATACACCATATTTTTCTACGAGAAGTCTTGGGTCTAAAATCTTAATAGATGCAATGCAGTTGAGCTGACAATTTGGACGCGAATTTACAGGCTCCCAAAATCCGACCCCTATTTTTGTTGTTCGAGTCGCACAAAATGGACCCGATTGATTTTTGGGATTGATTGAGCAAATTCACGATCACCTGCATAATTTAAACGTAAAACCAGCAACCCAACCCAAGCTAACCCAACCCACAAGTCGAAACTCGAATTCCCAACTCTTGGGTGGAGGGGTTATGGAAAAATGAAGGTTGTCCTAGAGGTGGCAATTCGGGTTTCGTATTGAGTTTCTCGAGATTGAATTGACAATGCCCAACCAGGACCCAACCCAAAATGAGAGTTCGTTCAGGTGGTGGGTTTCAGGTTTTACGCGCAAAATGTGCAGGTTTGCCCAACCAGACCC
>JAYMTF010001162.1:0-25773 GCA_036897485.1 Pelargonium nanum | reverse complement strand
AACTATCGAAAAAGAAGACCATACGACATCGTTTCGAGACCTTGAGTTGGACTTGGAAAAAATAGTTCAATCAATCTTATTTGACTTGATCTACTTCAAATGTGTGTAGAGATAACATGAAGGATGTAAGATATATGTATAGAACAAATGTTTTGTTTAGTAAATCAACGTTTGGAAAGATGTTGGAAAGGAATTCTAAAAATTTAACTTATTTGGTAAACTTATCTGTAAGTGAGGATATATTACGATTTTGCCAAACTATTCTCAGATTATTAAATATTAAAAATAAACTATTAAAGTATTTATATACAAAATTAAGATCTACTACTACATTAGGTCTACCAACAAGTATAATGATGATCGGCCAGGTTATTATTTAGGATCATGATCAATCTATTGTTACATTAGGTTTACCAAAAAGTATATAATAAAATTTATCATTTTTCAGGGCCGCCCTTGTAGAATATATATGCATTATGATAAAAGTGAATTCGAATGATATCAATCTCGGTTTATTAACTGGAAGTCGACCTTGATACTAAAACGATATACTACATAAATTGAAAACATGTAATTTCTATAATTAAAAAAAATCATATTAAATCAAGCCAATACCAAGCTGGCACGTTTGCTCGAAGACCGTCTAAGTATGTGACGACTACAAAGCTGAGAATCAAGACTCAGGCCCTCCAAAACATACTTGGATCAAAGGAGAAATAAAAATGGGCCTCCATTAAACACTAAACATGTTCACCATATCGAAGATTTAGTTTTTAAAGGAAGAACTCTCAAAACGGAATCAAATTCGGAAAACAAACGAGGCTAAAAAGTAAAAAGTCCAAAAATACCTGAAAATGCATGAAAAAGCATAGAACAGACACTTCACGCGCCCTATGAGCGGGTTACGCACCTCAAGTGCCAATCAATATGGACCACGTGTCCCACGTGTTGCAACGCGCTACTTATCCTCAAACACCTGCAACTCAGCCAAGCCATGTCACCATCCACGTGGCACGACCCACTATCTCTGTTTTCCACATGTATAGCTTTCGCGTCCTTCAATCAGCATCGACCACGTTACCCCGGTTGCACCTACAGTTGGCCATATAGGACCACTCTTACCTGGTTCACCCAATTCAGGGGTATGCCTTGGTCTTGAGCCGACCTCACGACAGTCAAGTAGTGGTTACAACACCTCCATCTCGTCACGACTACACACGATCCCCTTCACCTGAATCTCCCCAGTCACAAGCCCAACTCGGTCAGTTCGATGGCTTGACTCGACCGGTTTCACGTGCGTTCACTCGAACCCCAATTTGATCAAAGGATTGACTAAGTCATCAACAGACGAGATCACATCACGTAGGCGCTTGTATGCCTTTCTCCTGGCCCTACCAATTGAGCCGAATCAAATCACCAATTGAACCATAATTAGGCTGGTTCAACCACCTAATCCACATGGTACATATCCAATTCAGCCAAATTATAATAAGTTAGTTACGGTTAAGTAGTGAACGAATCAAGGAAATTTTAATAGAGGAAACATCAATAACAGAGATTTACATAGTTCTAGCGGATTAAGAAAGACATTTTTCTAATACATCGGTTAGTGTGACATAAGTCCACAATCTTAGGTTAGTGTGACATATGGCACTAAGTACAATTACATGACATATTTATATAAGTAAATTAGGTTTCCATGGTGAATAAGGAATGGGTTAATTTGTTTGGTGATTAAAAAACAAATTTATGAAGAATTAGGATTTGTAATCAGAAATATATTACACTAAATCCACATCATAACATATAAAGAAAGTTGAAGGCTATTTGAGTTACATTTTTGCAAAAGAAAAAAAAGGTCGACACTTAACGGAAACCGATGCTTGTGTGGTGGCTTCAACTTTGAACAACTACCTGCGACTGCAATAAAACCAGCAACAAAGGTGAGTTCATACTTCATACTATGTTGTCTTGTTTCTGTACATACTGCCTTTGTCCACTGTTTCCATGTCCTTTTATTTTCTTCATCATATTTTGTTTGCGATACCATCCAGAGTCAGGGGCGACTATAGTAGGCAGAGCCCCATGCTATCCTTCTAAAATTATATTATATAATATTAAAATTCAATAATTTTATCAAAAATGTCTCATCCTCGTCATAATGATGACCCTTCAAGACTTCAACTTATAGAGACTTGAATTCTATTACTTTTTATGTCAATTCTTTTAACCGAAACATTTTATACTCTTAAAATTTCATTATATACAAGTAAAAATTAGTAATTTTAAGAAAACAAATATATCAGCTCAATGTCCTCCTTCAACTTAAAGAGGTCTGAATTTTATTCCTTTTATGTCAGTTTTTTGAAACTGGAACATTTTTTACTTCCTCTTAAACAAAATCTTGGATTCACCATTGGTTCTGATGGTTCTTTGACCTCACCCATATACGTTCTTTGTTGGTGGAATAGAAGAGGTCTCTGTGTGGATACAATTTACAGACAACAAGTAATGGAACAAAACAATTTGGGTTAAAACAGCACCAATTTAAGAAAATATACAACCAAAGTAAGAAGGAATAAAAAAATAAAAAATAAAAGTCAAAGTATGATAGGTTGTCCAACTACCCCATCCCCATTGGACCCAACCGCAAGCAAAATAGTGAAATTACTAAAGATTAGTTTTTCAACCGCTATGGGTTTGTAAAACAATCTTGGACTACAATCAATGAAATCAATATATTTTTCGAATATTTATTAGATTAATATGCGCACACACCTACAAATGGTAGTTCGAAACATGACCTCATAACAGAAAAGACGAACATAATATTTTCTCAATCCGTTTGTATCGAGTATATTAATTATAATTGGTTGTTTAGAGAGAATAATAATAGTATATGTTAAGATAATGTGAAGTGGATCTCACATCACATGACTACATGAAAACGAAACATTATTTTTGTTGGTAATATAAGAATAAATAAATAATGGAACGGAAGTATTGGAAAGAGGAGAGACAAAGAAAGCTATGATTATGTGAATGAGGTAAGGAATGCATGGATAGACCTAACCACCAACTGCAACCCAACCCCTCCTTCCCTTCATTATTTAATACCCAACTGCACTTCTTCTTCCTTTATTTAATGTAATTAATCACATTTCTTATCTACAAATAACACATTTAACCCATAATTTTCTGTAAATTAACTAAACTATAATGAATGTAACATCTCATTCACTTCCTATCTAGCTATTTCACTACATTTGTAGATCTGTGCTCTTAGTCAAATTTAAATAAAATATTTTTATTTAATTATTGGTTCATTCTTAAATGCAATAGTTGTGTCTATCATGTGCAATCTTCACAAGTTAATGTATTGAAATTTGAGTTTTGTACTTTTTTTTATATTTGTTTGTTCAATTTTATGTATTTTTAATATAAATAAATAGTTTAACAAACGAGTTTCAACAAAGCTTGACTTATGTATGATTTAGTGCACGGATTAAGATAAATTCACTCACTCTCATACATTTTTTTTGAAAGACACTCACTCTCATACATTTTTGATATTTCCAAAATAATACTACATCCGTTTCAAAATAAACTTCATTTCAGAGTCCAATTTTTGTTTCAAAATAAATGTCATTTTCTATTTTCAACAAATATATACACATGACATTCTATAATATCCTTTCTCATATTGACTTTTATATAAAAGATGAAAAGTTTTTAATATTAAGAGAGGACTAGTAATGATGAGTTTTATGTCTTTATCTAATAGTAAAAAGGTCATTTAACATAATTTTTTAATATTTGTAAAAAACTCTAGAACGACATTTAATTTAAAACGGAGGTAGTATTTTCTTTCTATTATATTTAAGAATAATTACAGTAATGATAGTTAACGTTTCATATTTACTATTGTATCTTCATAATCATATATTATACTCCTAACAAATTTAACAATAATGTGATACAAAATTACTAAACCCGATCCTCTCCGTGAAATCTTAACTTGTGCGCGAGTGAATTGCATAAATGCGAAAAATCTTTTTCAAAAAAAGGAAGCTAAGTAGCTATTTATTTGTAATTTACTTTAGGAAGAAAAAAAGGGAAAAAAAGTAGAAGAAGGGGAGGAGTTTAATTAGCAATGGTGAGTAACGGGTTGGTCGACAACACCACCCAACTCCCAGTCAAGAAAGACACACGCCAGAGTTTCTCTCTGAGTGTAAAATAAAATTGGAGTGATTCATCGATTTCTATGATGTGATTGATGCATTGCGATTTACCCAGAAATGGGAGATTTAGAGAGAGAAACTCAATTGTGAGAGTGGGTAGCTGAGAACTACCCTCCTCTCTTCTCCTACTTCATTCAACAAAACACAAAACACAAATCAAAGAAGAGGAAGAGAAAGAGAGAGAGAGAAAGAGAGGTGTGGGTGTGGCATTGGCAGGTACCACGTGCATCTGTAATTAACACTCTTAAAGACAACCTCCAACCCCACACCCTAAACCCCAAACCTACCTCCTCCTCCTTCAATTCCCTTAAAACTCTTCACACCACTCTCAGATTTCGCTGCATTGCTCTAACCAACCACCTTCTTCTTCCTTTTTTTCATTCCAAATCCAGTTCAACACCCCTAAATCAGTCTCATCTCTCTTTCCAAGACTACCGGACCTGTTTTTTGTTTCATTTTTTTCTACCCCTGATCAGGTTTGTTTTCTGGGTTTCCTGTCTTTCTTTTTCTTTTTTTTGTTTACTGAATTGGGTACTGGTTGCTTTTTGTTATTGCTGCTTAGGAGCTGCAAAGTTTATAGTTTGCTGGGTAGCTTCTGATTTTATTTTGTTTTGTTTTTGGCTGAAGTTGTTTTGGGTGTGATCATTTGGGATTGGAATATGCAACTTTATGGCTTTATGTGTGTGTGTGTGTGTGTGGGTGTGATGTCCTTTTCATTATATTCCATGTTAATGCGGTGCTACATCTCGGGAACTATACATATAGGCTGCTTTTTGGTTCCTTGGACATGAATTTGAAAGCTTCTGCTCACATGCCAATTATTTACTCCTTATCTTATAGAACCCGTATTTGCAAAAGCAATTCCACGCATAAGGAAACAGTTACTACTGTTAGGGAATTAGAATTTCATGTCAGCTCTTGTTATGCTCGGCAACCAGATACAGCCTTGACTCATTTTGTGTGGTTTCTGTCATGTTAGCATCTTCACTGTTGAATTGAGCTCTTTCAGATTTGTTTGAGCTGTTGCTTTATGCTTGCTGAACTGGAATTCTCTTAAAGAGGCATTATTATTGTTATCTTATTAGCCCAACTCATGTGGATTCAGATTTCCTAATATTCTCCGCATAAGTTTGTTAATTAGCACAGTGAATTAGAAATCATAAGTTTGTTAATCCAGAGCTTTTGATTTTGACCGATTGGTTTGTTGTATGCAGCATGTTGGAAACCCAAGGGAAACCAACGATTGCCGGTTTGGGGCGCGGCAATGGGTACGTAAATGGGGTAGTGCCTATCAGGCACCCAGCAGCAATATCTGAAGTTGATGAATTCTGCCATGCCCTTGGAGGGAAGAAGCCAATCCATAGTATTTTAATTGCTAACAATGGAATGGCGGCTGTCAAGTTTATTCGTAGTGTTAGAACTTGGGCATATGAAACTTTTGGGACGGAGAAGGCCATCCTGTTGGTTGCCATGGCCACACCAGAGGACATGAGAATCAATGCAGAGCATATTAGAATTGCTGATCAGTTTGTGGAAGTTCCAGGTGGGACTAACAACAACAACTATGCCAATGTACAGCTCATTCTAGAGGTACGCATGGAAGAACATGATAGTGATAGACTTCTGCGATTAGCTTTACTGATGTCTAGACTTCTAGTAAGGTGGATGAGAACTTATTGAAAAAAAAAGAGCAAATAAGTTCATAAGAAACTTTCTAGCATAAGTTTGATCTGTCTCATTTAGGTTCATGTTCTAGCATTTTTATCTATGGTAAGTCATTCTAACTGAGGTAAAAGAATATAGACAGGCAAAGGCTTATGTAGTCATTATCAAATTGTCTGTCAGGAGGCCTTGCATTGCTCAGGTCTCTTAGAATATGGAAAAGAATAGTATATGTAGGATTTGATGCAATTCTCATTTTATGTTTTCTGTGTGCTTGTTGGCTACTTAGTATTTCACCTAGTTTTGATTTGTTAAGTACAAGGAATTCCAATATACTTCTGTCCATTGATTTATAATTTGCATTTGTGCTTGTCCAGATGGCAGAAATAACACATGTAGATGCAGTTTGGCCTGGTTGGGGCCATGCATCTGAGAACCCAGAGCTTCCTGATGCCCTGGATGCAAAGGGTATCATCTTTCTTGGGCCCCCATCTTCATCTATGGGAGCATTGGGAGATAAGATTGGTTCGTCATTGATTGCTCAAGCAGCCGAAGTGCCCACCCTCCCATGGAGTGGTTCTCATGTAAACCTTTCAATTTGCCTTTGTATTTAGGCTCTGTTCATCTTTCTGTATCGTATGACAGCTAATACTTACTCAAGGTATGTGTTTCCCAGGTTAAAATCTCTCCAGACAGTTGCTTGTTTGCAATTCCAGATGAAATATATAGAGAGGCATGTGTTTATACAACAGAAGAAGCTATTGCGAGCTGTCATATTGTGGGTTACCCTGCAATGATCAAGGCTTCCTGGGGTGGTGGTGGTAAAGGAATAAGAAAGGTTTGATCCATGCTCAACAACATTGATTTGTTTGGCAACTTAAAATAATCTGTCTATGCATTACTCATGTGCTCTCTTAATGTAAAGTTTACTGTATTGAAGTGAAAAGATGGATTTGAATTGTTGCTACATTGTTATGCTGTCAAGGAACTTAATCTGCCCCCTTTATGCCTTATTTATCTGACAAAACTTTGTTCTCATTTGAAATGTCTAGGTTCACAATGATGATGAAGTTCGAGCATTGTTTAAGCAAGTGCAGGGTGAGGTCCCAGGCTCTCCAATATTCATAATGAAGGTTGCTTCCCAGGTAAGATCATCAACTAAAGTGCATTTAATATAACTGCTTGTGCTCAGTACTTCATCTGACTTCATGTCTCATTTTGTAAAACTAGAGCCGGCATTTAGAAGTACAGTTGCTGTGTGATCAATATGGAAATGTTGCAGCATTGCATAGCCGTGATTGTAGTGTTCAGAGGCGGCACCAAAAGGTAAGCTCATTGGACCAGATGTAAACTTTAATTTTGGTTTCTGTAACAAATGGTTTCCTTATTTACTCTACATCTCTTGTTGTATTGCACGTCAAGTAGATCATTGAGGAAGGCCCAATAACTGTTGCTCCACTGGAGACGGTGAAAAAGCTGGAGCAGGCAGCTAGAAGGTTAGCTAAATGTGTGAATTATATTGGAGCAGCTACTGTTGAGTATCTGTACAGCATGGACACTGGCGAGTACTATTTCTTAGAGTTAAATCCTCGTCTACAGGTATGTGATTTTGCTTCTTCTTCTTTCTTCAGTTATGCCTTTCATCTGGCTTCGTTTTGCACATTTAATGCTAATATATGATACAGTATTCAATGTGCACACTTGAAGTGGGAAAAAAGCATCAAGTTCTTGTTAGTTGATAGGCAACAGTAGAATAACTCTCAATGTTTATTACCAAAACATTTAACACAACCTATTTTCAAAGTTTTCAGCTATATATGAGTATCAGGGTCCTTTGATGCTGTCATATTGGCTATTGTTAGCTATTCTGATTTTGTTTTGATGTACTAGATACACAATCTTGTGACTGCTTGTCTACGTCTTTTTGAATGTCTTACTTTATTATATAGGTAGAGCACCCTGTCACTGAATGGATTGCAGAAATAAATTTGCCGGCGGCACAAGTTGCAGTTGGGATGGGTATTCCTCTCTGGCAAATTCCTGGTATGTTATTATCAATTATCAATAGCCTGTATTTCTTTCTCGGACTTATCCCGGGGTCATTGAATTTGTGTCTTTAGTTTTTACAACCTTGCATTTACTTGCATCTATTTAATAGAGATACGACGATTTTATGGGATGGAACATGGTGGAGGGTATGATGGTTGGAGGAAAACATCCGTTCTTGCAACACCTTTTGATTTTGACAAGGCAGAGTCCATAAGGCCGAAAGGTCATTGTGTAGCCGTGCGAGTAACTAGTGAGGACCCAGATGATGGCTTCAAACCTACTAGTGGAAAAGTTCAGGTTAGATAATTATTTTTTTTTATGAGCAATAGCATATGAAGTGTTCATTAGTGATATTTTGATGAATCTTCTTTACTTGTAACATTGTACAGGAATTGAGTTTTAAAAGCAAACCAAATGTATGGGCATACTTCTCTGTTAAGGTAATTTTTATATCATATAGTTATTGGCAGATATTTTTTTCTTCTGATTTTTCCAACTTATTGATGTCCTAAAAATATGATTTGCAGTCTGGAGGAGGCATTCATGAGTTCTCAGATTCTCAATTTGGTGAGTTTAACTTGATTGAGCTAATTGGATTAGATTTGATATTTTGATGCAATTGATGAGAAAAGGAGACTCGTCATAAATTTGTATCATCCTAGAAGAATCATAAAATAGAGGGTGAGCCTTGGCGCAACGGTAGGGTTGCTGCCTTTTGACCTTGAGATCACGGGATTGAGTCAGGGAAACAACCTCTCTGCAATAGCAGGGGGGAAGGCTGTGTATATAAATGACCCTCTCTAGACCCCATAATGGTGGGCTATTTCCTGTGAACTTGTGGAACATGTGTTTCTATGCATATAGTTCTATTTGTCATGACATTTGACTACTGCTAAATAAAATAATCTTCTTCAGGACATGTCTTTGCATTTGGAGAGTCCAGAGCTCTAGCTATTGCAAATATGGTTCTTGGTCTGAAAGAAATTCAAATTCGGGGAGAAATTCGCACCAATGTTGATTACACAATTGATCTTTTACATGTAAACTTCTCACACTTCAACAAAATTTTATATATATTTTTGGTATTCCTTTTATATGATGTATACTTCTCCATAGATACAAATTTTGATGGTAGTAAAAATGTCGTGCAGGCTTCAGATTACAGAGAAAATAAAATTCACACTGGTTGGTTGGATAGCCGAATTGCTATGCGGGTTAGAGCAGAAAGGCCTCCTTGGTATCTCTCTGTTGTTGGAGGGGCTCTATTTGTAAGTACACAAAATGTTAATATATGATTCCTAGTTTCTGGACACTTAAAGGTTGTATATTTGTGGTGCAAGTCAGTTTAAATTTTCTATTTCATTCACCTCAGAAAGCATCTGCTAGCAGTGCAGCTATGGTTTCAGATTATGTTGGTTATCTTGAAAAGGGGCAAATCCCTCCGAAGGTAATTTAAATGAAGAATACCTAATCAAGCTGCTTGAGATTTATTATGTTAGCCTTACCTAATGTTGATGTGAGTCCATTTCTCGTTGCAGCATATATCACTGGTCAACTCACAAGTGTCATTGAACATTGAAGGAAGCAAATACACAGTAAGTATTTCAATGATGGCCATAAATCATTGCCTAGAATGCTTCTCTCTTGTTGGTATTAGGATCTTTCGTTTTTGTACACATAATGTCAGTTACTATGTTATTAATATTTTGCAATATTGATCCTAGATTGACATGGTAAGGGGAGGACCAGGAAGCTATAGATTGAAGATGAATGGGTCAGAGATTGAAGCAGAGATACATACTTTACGTGATGGGGGTTTACTGATGCAGGCAAGCATTTATCACCTGTATAATTCATGTTTACTGATTTATGGATGATTTCACAATTTCTTGTATAGTTCATTATATCTACACTTAACATGTTATAAAAAATTTCATTATTTTTTTTTAACTTCCTTTGCTATATTGGTTCTTGCAAATTGTCTTAGTATGTTACACAGAAACAGCTGACACTATATATAATCTAGTATGTTGAACAATTCTATGTGAAGAGGTTTAACTTATCATATTTAGCTACACAGTTCTGCTTTTTTTTTTTTATAAATATAATTTCTTTGTGAAGGAAAGACTGGGAAATGAAGAAACTGCAGTTTTCATAAATAGTTTTTATAGAGATATAGTTGGGTACCCTGTCTCTTAAATTAGAAAGTTCTATCACGATCTTCTTATAGCTGGTCTTCTAATGTTGGAGATACTTGGTAATTGTGATATGTTGCAGTTGGATGGAAACAGTCATGTTATTTATGCAGAGGAAGAAGCAGCTGGAACTCGACTTCTCATTGATGGAAGGACTTGCTTGCTACAGGTATCTTCATCAACTCTTTTGTATTCACCGATTTTTTACATTTCCTTCTAGCAGACTGAAATTAGTTGTCTTTCTTGTACTCAGAATGATCATGATCCATCGAAGTTAATTGCTGAGACCCCATGCAAACTGCTGAGGTTTTTGGTTTCAGATGGTAGTCACGTTGAGGCTGACTTGCCATATGCAGAGGTTGAGGTTATGAAGATGTGTATGCCTCTTCTCTCTCCTGCTTCTGGTGTCATCCAGTTTAAATTGTCCGAAGGTCAAGCTATGCAGGTAAATAAATCATTCATGTCAGAAATAGTGCTCGTCATTCTATTCTAACAATGTTTAATAATTCACCTTTCTTTTTCTTGTAGGCTGGTGAGCTTATAGCAAGACTTGATCTAGACGATCCTTCAGCTGTAAGAAAAGCAGAACCTTTCCAAGGGAGCTTCCCAGTCTTGGGGCCTCCAACTGCAATTTCTGGTAAAGTTCATCAGAGATGTGTTGCAAGTCTAAATGCAGCCCAAATGATTCTTGCAGGTTATGAACATAATATTGATGAAGTAAGTATTCTTGTCCTTTATCAGTATTAAGTGTATAGTTTGGACCAGTATTTGTCAATACGTAATTGTTTTTCCAAAAAGAAGTGAATATATAAGTCACCTCTATTCATTTAGTTTCCAGTTACTGCCTCTTAAAATTTTGGAATTCAACCTAAGGTCAAGCATATTATGTGTAGCCCATTATCAAATTTAACATGGTATCAAAGCTGGTTTTGATCCATGCCTGGGTCCGTTTATGATGCCTCCCCCTGTGGTCTCCGGCTTGCTTGCAGATGGATATGCTTGCTACGGCCGACATGGGGAAGAAAAATACCTACACGTGAAGGGAGGGCCAATTTTTTTATTAAAAAAGTCCTCAATTTTGCACATGTCGAGCTCACGAATAAAAGAAAAATGCGAGACTCGCACGTGAGGGGAGTGTTGAAGTGGGTAATTGTCCCACATTGAAAAAAAATAAAAGAATGAGCTAAATATAATGGTGGAAGACGAATCCTACTAACAAGATTGACCTTTTAGTAGTGGAAGCCCAAGCCATTGTATGTAATCCTTTAATAAAATTTAATTGCTTACATTTGCTGGGTGTGCTTAACAATTAACATTGTTAACTCTCAAATCTTGAATGGGCACTGAGTAGTTTACATCAATATCAGGTAGTTCAGAACTTGCTCAATTGTCTTGATAGCCCTGAGCTCCCTTTCCTTCAATGGCAAGAATCCTTGGCTGTTCTTGCAACCCGCCTTCCTAAAGATCTAAGAAACGAGGTAAATAACTAGGTCTGGTTTCTTCTGTTCATAAATTGTGTCTCTACCCATCTTTGATATTCTGACTGTTTTTACACATGTAGTTGGAGTCAAAATTCAAGCAGTTCGAGGGTATTTCAAGCTCCCAGACTGTTGAGTTCCCTGCCAAACTGTTGCGGGGTGTTCTTGAAGTGGGTTCCTTATTTCATTACTTATTTTGAGTTATTTCTTCCTCTAAATTTAAAATAAACTTAAAGTTTGTGGTTTTTGCTGCAGGCACACCTGTCCTCTTGTTCTGATAAAGAGAAAGGAGCCCAAGAAAGGCTTGTTGAACCTTTGATGAGTCTTGTGAAGTCGCATGAGGGTGGCAGAGAGAGTCATGCCCGCGTTATTGTTCAGTCCCTTTTTGAGGGGTATCTATCAGTTGAAGAACTATTCAGTGACAACATCCAGGTAAGTTCATCCCATGAAATATAATATTTTCTATATCTTGGAACACCAATACCAGTTTGTATATGGCATTTTGTAAAATTCATGGCTTCAATGTATTAAAACCCTATAATTATTTATACGACTGATTCTAGGTACTTCAATTATGCCCTCTTCTTTTAGAGCCTTCATTTTTCTTGCAAATTTCTTTCTAACTCATCTTTTGAACTCTGATGTTTCAATTGGCTGTGGCCTGTCTTCCCATATCCCATTCAATTATGTCTGCTTTTTTTTAGAGCCTTCATTTTTCATGCAAGTTTCTAACTCATTTTATCGAACTTTGGTGTTCTATATGGCAGTGGCCTATCTTCCCATATCTCATAGGTTTTCAGGAAGATGCTAACTATAAGATAGTTATTCCTCATTCCCCCCTCCCCTCCCTTTCTGTCCTATCTGCAATGTTCTTCATCTTTTGTGACTTGTGCACTGTACCTATAATTATTTTGATAACTTGTCAGCATACCTAAAGAGTTGTCTCTGCTTTCTTGTCCTCAGCGTATGTTGATATATTAATATATGATGGGCTTGCTTCATGTGACAGTTAACTGTTTCTTTTTTTAATCTGTTTGCAAGAGTTCTCATTCCAGTTCATATTCTGCAGGCTGATGTAATAGAACGTCTTCGTCTTCAGTATAAGAAAGATCTATTGAAGATCGTGGATATTGTACTTTCTCATCAGGTATTTAATTGTCAATTGATCAGCTATCTTGTCTCTCCTGGACTTCTTTTTTTTGGCCTTCTTTTTAAATATTATTTCCATTTTCATTTGCTGGCTTTCAGGGTGTCAAGAGTAAAAATAAGTTGATACTACGGCTCATGGAACAACTAGTTTATCCTAACCCTGCAGCTTACAGGGATAAACTGATTCGGTTCTCTGCTCTTAACCATATAGATTATTCTGAGGTTAGCTATTCTGTTAAGTTGCAATTGATTATGAATTTATAATTGTTGTGCTTCTTAACTCTTCATTGCTTCTCAATGTTGTTGAAACTTGAAAGTGTGTCATGTAGAGAGCATTGTTATATGATTCTCCATTGGGTTTAACTTCCCCTTGTGGGTTCTTTTCCTAGATAGTAAGTATCTATTTTCATTTTTGAAACAAAATTTTGACACCCGATACGTCAATGCAGTTGGCACTAAAAGCAAGTCAATTGTTGGAACAAACCAAACTAAGTGAACTTCGTTCCAGCATTGCTAGAAGCCTTTCTGAGCTTGAGATGTTTACAGAGGATGGTGAAAATATGGATACTCCAAAGAGGAAAAGTGCCATTAATGAGCGTATGGAGGACCTTGTGAGTGCTCCCGTAGCAGTTGAAGACGCACTTGTTGGTCTGTTTGATCACACTGATCACACACTTCAAAGACGGGTTGTAGAGACTTATATTCGGAGGCTATATCAGGTACCATGGTTCAAAGTTTCAACTCTTATAGTTTCCTGCTTATTTTACTTTCTGACAATTATTTTCTCATCAAATGTTTCATGTCTGTCATCAGCCTTATCTAGTAAAGGGGAGTGTCAGGATGCAGTGGCACAGATCTGGTCTTATTGCTACATGGGAATTCTTGGAAGAACATGTTGAAAGAAAGAATGGATCTGAAGATCCATTGTCTCCCAAACCATTGGTTGAGAAACACAGTGAGAAGAAATGGGGAGCTATGGTTATAATTAAATCACTTCAATTCTTGCCATCAATTATTAACTCGGCCCTGAGGGAAACAACTCACAATGTTCATGAAGCAATTCTAAATGGATCTATAGATCCAGCCAGCTATGGTAATATGATGCATATTGCATTGGTCGGCGTCAATAATCCTATGAGTTCACTACAGGACAGGTATAGATTGTGTCTGCCCTTCTTACAACCGTGATTTAGACACTTTTCCTTAAAATACTTAATTAATATAATACAAGTATAATTTACCCTGCTGGTTTTGATTCAGTTCTTATATTGTCATTACAATTGACAACCCTAGTATGGAGGATAAACTGACCAGATTTCTATAGCCATTTTTGCTCAGAGAACTGTCACTGAGACCAATTAACCTACTGTGCACTTCTTTTTACCTCAAACTATAACCATTTCCCTTATAAATTTCCTACAATTCTTTGCAGTGGTGATGAGGATCAGGCTCAAGAGAGAATACACAAGTTAGCCAAAATACTCAAAGAAAAACAATTAGGCTCCAGCTTGCGCACTGCAGGTGTTGGGGTCATTAGTTGTATCATACAGAGGGATGAAGGACGAGCCCCTATGAGGCACTCCTTTCATTGGTCAACAGAAAAGCTATATTTTGAGGAAGAACCTCTATTGCGTCATTTGGAACCTCCTCTATCCATTTACCTGGAACTGGTTTGTTACTATTTTACTGTAGCTCTTCCAATTTGCTTAGAAAAATAAATAATGGACCATCTAAGCTAAAGTTCATAAACATTCACTTATTTCCAGGACAAACTTAAAGGTTACGAGAATATACGGTATACTGCATCCCGTGACCGTCAATGGCACCTCTACACTGTTGTAGACAAGCCACTACCAATCCAGAGGATGTTCCTTAGAACACTTGTCAGGCAGCCAACCAATGAATTTGCATATCAAGGTAGAGGAATGGATTTTACCCTTTCACAACGAGCCATGTCTTTTACTTCAAGGAGCATTTTGAGATCCTTAACGGGTGCTATGGAAGAACTGGAACTTCATGTGCACAGCGCCGCATTCAAATCTGACCATGCTCATATGTATCTTTATATCATACGTGAGCAACAAATTGACGATCTTGTTCCATACCCCAAGTAATTTTCTGTCACTTTATTTTCTTTTGTTGGATAGTTTTGTGAACTTCCTACATAAGGTCTTACATTTGAGACTGTTTCCAGGAAAGTTGATCTAAAGGCTGGGCAAGAAGAAAGTACTGTAGAGGCAATCTTGGAAGAGCTGGCATGTGATATCCATGCATCTGTTGGTGTAAGAATGCACAGGTTAGGTGTTTGTGAGTGGGAAGTAAAGCTTTGGATTGCATCAGCTGGGCAGGCAAGTGGAGCTTGGAGGATTTTTGTAACGAATGTGACTGGTCATACCTGCACTGTGCATGTAAGTATTTTTATCTCTTAGCTCAAAGATTGAAGCAACAAGAAAAACTATATATACTCCTTCCATCTCAAAATAATTGCCCTCACAAAATTTGTTTTTCCCAAATTAAGTGTCCGTTTTTCCTTTTGGTGAGTGAATTATACATGGATCAGGATTACCAATAATATCCCAACGATAAGTTAATTAGAAATTTAGAACTTCAGTTTGTTACAAAAAAGGTGCACGTGGGCACATGGATGAAAATTAAGTACTAATTATGCTGTCATTAATTTTTACAAAAGGACAAAAGGAGTATAATGGGATTTCATCCCTCCACATTTTCCATGTAGTCTCAGTTAGCCTCTTCGGTTAAAGAAATATATCTGTGCTCTAAAAGCTTAGTAATTGCTCTAGATGATTATCTGGTGATGAAAACTAAACTATATTACTGGAGAGACACGGTAGGCAGTATATAAATCTGATTGGCATAATACAGTGCTTTGGAAGTTTTTTTATATTTATTTTTTATCTGAAAAGAATAATATATATTAACAATAATAGAGACCTGAATTTCCGAGGAAAAGCAGCCTCTGTCAAGGTACAAGTAACTCCCATAAGCGAGTATTAACCAATAATGTGCATATGAAAGGAGTAAGATATGGTGACATACTAAAGAAGATATAGAGTACTTTTTCCTAATTGTTGTGAGTCAGGAACTTTGTAGTTCGTATTGTAACTCATGTGTCTTTGAATTATGGCATTCTCAATATTAGCAAATTTTGTTCAGTTAAATATTATTAATGATGGGTAGCAAAATCTATATTACATTATTGCTTAATTTCAACATTTAGATATACCGAGAGCTAGAAGACACCAACAAACACAGTGTAATCTACCATGCAATCTCTGCAAATAGTCCTCTGCATGGTGTCCCAGTGAATGCACACTATCAGCGACTAGGGGTTCTTGATCAGAAACGTCTTTTAGCCAGAAGAAGCAACACTACTTACTGCTACGATTTTCCATTGGTGAGAAACACTTGTTTACTGTTATATAGGTCATGCTTGTTTAGCAGAAATGTGGAAAAATTGTTTACCAAGTTAATTTTCTGAAAAATCTGTTTTCAGGCATTTGAGACAGCCTTGGAAAATTCTTGGGCCCAGTACCCTGGTACCAGACCCAAGGATAAAATCCTTAAAGTTAAAGAGCTTGTATTTGCTGATCCAAAAGGCACATGGGGCACGCCTCTTATTCCTGTCGAGCGTCAACCTGGCCTTAATGATTTTGGCATGGTTGCCTGGTGTATGGAAATGTCTACACCCGAGTTTCCTTCTGGAAGGACAATTTTGGTTGTATCAAATGACGTGACCTTCAAAGCTGGGTCTTTTGGCCAAAGAGAAGATGCATTCTTCTACGCAGTTACGGATCTTGCTTGCATTAAGAAACTGCCTTTAATTTACTTGGCAGCAAACTCTGGTGCTCGTCTTGGGGTGGCTGAGGAAGTCAAAGCCTGTTTTAAAATTGGTTGGTCTGATGAATTAAACCCAGAAAGTGGTTTTCAGTATGTATATCTAACCCCTGAAGATTATGCTCAGATGGGATCATCCGTAATGGCGCATGAGTTAAAACTGGCTGGTGGAGAAACTAGATGGGTTATAGATACCATTGTGGGCAAGGAAGACGGGTTGGGCGTTGAGAATCTTTCAGGAAGTGGGGCTATAGCTGGTGCATATTCAAGGGCATACAAGGAAACTTTCACGTTGACATATGTGACTGGCAGAACTGTTGGTATTGGTGCTTATCTTGCTCGACTTGGAATGCGATGCATTCAGAGGCTTGATCAGCCCATTATTCTTACTGGTTTCTCTGCATTGAACAAACTTCTTGGTCGGGAGGTATACAGTTCCCACATGCAACTTGGTGGACCAAAGATTATGGGAACAAATGGAGTTGTTCATCTCACAGTTTCGGATGATCTTGAAGGAGTCTCAGCTATTCTGAAGTGGCTGAGTAATATTCCTCTGTATGTTGGTGGGGCACTCCCCATTATAAGTCCATTGGACTCTCCTGAAAGGCCTGTTGAGTACTTACCTGAAAACTCGTGTGATCCTCGTGCGGCTATATCTGGTGCTGTAGATGGTAGTGGTAAATGGTTGGGAGGTATTTTTGACAAAGATAGTTTTGTTGAAACACTAGAGGGCTGGGCAAGGACAGTTGTTACAGGAAGGGCAAAGCTTGGAGGAATTCCTGTAGGAATAGTGGCTGTTGAGACGCAGACTGTGATGCAAGTTATCCCTGCTGACCCAGGTCAGCTTGATTCTAATGAAAGGGTTGTCCCTCAAGCTGGTCAAGTGTGG
Source organism: Pelargonium nanum (assembly GCA_036897485.1). Lineage (NCBI taxonomy): Eukaryota > Viridiplantae > Streptophyta > Magnoliopsida > Geraniales > Geraniaceae > Pelargonium > Pelargonium nanum. The sequence goes on along the minus strand of JAYMTF010001162.1, from coordinate 8,255 downwards.
TTTCCTGATTCTGCGACCAAGACTGCTCAAGCTGTGTTGGATTTCAACAAGGAAGAGCTACCGCTTTTCATTCTCGCGAACTGGAGAGGATTTTCAGGTGGACAGAGGGATCTTTTTGAAGGGATCCTTCAGGCTGGTTCAACTATTGTTGAGAACCTCAGAACATACAACCAGCCTGTTTTTGTATACATTCCCATGATGGGTGAGCTCCGTGGCGGGGCATGGGTTGTTGTGGACAGCCAAATTAATCCAGACCATATTGAAATGTATGCTGATCGCACAGCCAAAGGTAATGTCCTTGAGCCAGAAGGGATGATCGAGATAAAGTTTAGGACAAGAGAGTTGCTGGAGTGCATGGGTAGGCTTGACCAACAACTGATCACTTTGAAAGCAAAGCTTCAGGAAGCCAGAAAAGGCCAGACTCATGGGGTGGTTGAATCTTTACAGCAGCAAATACGGAACCGCGAGAAGCAGCTTTTACCTGTCTACACTCAGATAGCTACTAGATTTGCAGAGCTGCATGATACCTCCCTCAGGATGGCTGCAAAAGGGGTTATAAAAGAAGTTGTTGACTGGGATAAATCCCGCTCTTTCTTCTACAAAAGATTGCGGCGGAGAATTGCTGAGGAGTCCGTGATCAAGACAGTTAGACACGCTGCTGGTGATCAGCTGTCACATGCATGCGCAAAGGACTTGATGAGGAAGTGGTTTTTGAATTCCAGTGTTGCAAAAGGTAGAGAAGATGCTTGGGCGGATGACGAAGCATTCTTCGCATGGAAAGATGATGCACAAAACTATGAGGAACAACTTCAAGAGATGCGTGTCCAGAAGGTATTGCTTCAATTGACAAATATTGGTGACTCAATGTTGGATTTGCGAGCTCTGCCTCAAGGTCTCTCAGCGCTTCTAAGCAAGGTAAACCATCTTTCTTTCTTCTTCTTTTTTGCGTTTTTACGTTTATATTAGCAGCCTTGCTTTTGCTTTTACCTTTTGGGAACTCGGGAGTGATTGTTTGAATCCAATGCAGATGGAGCCATCAAGTCGGGTGCAATTGACTGAAGAACTGCGTAAGGTGCTTGGTTGAGTAGAATTCACTGGCAATAATCAATCTCCAGAAATTAGTTGTGAGTTAGATTACTATCCCCTTGTTTACCTGTTATATTTATTAAAGGTTTAGTCGAGTGTAAAATAGGTGCAGGTGGGAAATGAAATATTCCATCCCTTCCCAGCAGGACCAATGTAGTTGCTTGCTGGGCTCTCACCTCTCCAAGCCAACATGTAAATGTCTCTGTCATTTGAGACTCAGCTTAAGCTTCATTCACCATGTTTATGTATTGTAGGGAAGTAGAATTCATTTGTTAAGATATGTAGACTCCACATCACATATAGCATTTGTAATAAATCTGTGGAAGAGAAGTATCTATTTATTTATGAGTGCAAAGACTGTTTAGCTTCATTTGATATGAGGACACCACTAGCCAAAATGAATTAACTTAAAAAAAACAACACCATGAATTCAATCTGAAATGGCTCTACTTGCAGTATTGGCACATAATCCCTCGCATCAACACATTTCGCATCAGTACTCGTTTAATTTAGTTCCAATTCCTGGTAACATTGTGTACAACTAATTTTTATTCTATCGATACTGAGAGGAATATCTATTTTCCAATACAAAATTTACCAAAAATATTGGACAAGACCTCCTCAGAAATGTCTTCTCCACTAATCTGTCCAAGAGCCAAAGCAGCATCTCTCAAATCAATTGTCCAGAAGTCGAGAGGCAGTTCCTCCTCTATTGATGATCTTAGCCTCACAAGAGCATCTCTGGTCCGGACAAGCTGCTCGCTTTGCCTCTGGCAATTCATTGACAAAATCATACATCACGTGAGCTCTTTGGCATCCAATTCAAGGTGACAAATAGAAACAGGAATATCTGAAGAATGACTAACCTGGTTGACTGTCCACTTGCGCCCCCCTACAGGAACCTTATTGAGACCCACAATTTCTGATATTGCCATTTCCAACTCCTGTATTCCTTGACCAGTAACAGCACATGTAAAAACATGCTTACTGAAAAAATTGCCATCTCTATCAACCCACTCATCACGAGCACAAGGGACACAGTCAATCTTATTAATTACGAGGATCACTGCAGTTGAACAACCAGTTGATTTCTGTAATGCCATAAACAAACCAGAATAAGTACGGTAAGATAGAAAGATTTTTGAAAAGTATGGTTGGTCATTTGAGTCACATTCAAGAATTAACTTAACCTGAGCATTTATAAAAATAAAAGCATACAATCATACAAAAGTATCCTTGTTCTTCACTGATAACTTAACCAGATAAGATGGACTAATTTTCACGACAGTCCTTAGTTGTAATAATTTCACCCTTATTTTGGCTCTCAAATTGTTAAAACATTAACAGCTCTTTTATTTTTATCTCCACTGTAAGTTACTCACCAAACAAGAATTCTCAACTAATGCCTTAATAACAAAACCACTACATAATTGATGGCATGATAAGTAATAATGATTTATCTAAACTCTACGGTTTTGTTTAAGAATTACAAACTCAGGCAGTGTTTAAACTAGAAATTTTGGTCGGTAATTGGAATTAGATTCTCATTGTTCATGTTTGGATTAAGATTTTTTTGGTTATGAAAATGGCTCTAGAATGGGAATCTCATTCCTACTACTATTCTTGATTCTCATTCCAAAATATTCAATCTGAACACTACATAAATGTCAAAGAAAAAACTAGGAGAGAGATAGAGAGAGGTGGCTCATGAGACCTTATTAGACATAATTCTATTAAGAAGTTCTGTATCTTCTGAAGTCCATCCGTCTAGAGCACTCACTGTCATGATAATGACATCAGCACCCATAGCAACCACTTCAGATCTCTCCACACCTATAAGAGAGAAACATAAACATGAGCAGTTTATGGAAGTGTCTGTTCATTGCTCTGCTCAAATAAAAACTGAAATTTGTAAGGTTGCAAGCGGATGCAAATAGCACAAATAAACATACACTCAAATCATACAAAACCATCTGGTTAATATCCTGTTTCTCACGTCATATTAATTTGATAAACAACTAAACATCATACAAAGACATCATCTCTATCATCTAAAGTACTGACATTTAACTTTCTTCTGAAACCCTTACTCTATATTGGAGATGGGTAGACTTACCAATCTTCTCCACTATGTCATCAGTCTCCCTGATCCCTGCTGTATCAAGAAGGGTCACCGGAATACCCCGAACTGTAATACTAGCTTCAACCACATCCCGTGTGGTCCCAGCAATTTCTGTAACTATTGCTCTCTCACTCTGCACGCTAAAAGTAAACATAATATTTGATAAGAATTGTTAATATATAACAATCAAATAACAACAAAACCAAACAAACCTATAGATCACACAAACCATATGTTTCGTCCTGTTTCTCTTTTAATTTGGCTACAATGTATTTGTGGTCTGGTCTCTACTATAAAGAAGCTTTATTACAAGTCTCAAAGCATTTGCAGAGTATTAACCTAGAATCCATCTACAAAAATAATTTACTTCTTATGAAAATGCAACTGAGTATGAATAGGTGTATTTTTTGAGGGATATCTTGACTAAACCATGCAAAAGTATGTAAGAGAATATCATTATTATCTGGGACACGTTTAGGAAAGAGGTAATCTGCCGCCAATACTACCAGCGCAGGTATATATCTGATGTAGACACATGATTTGCACATCTGTGGACTAATCCGACCAGTGATAACAGTAACAAAAGGGCCTTCCCTTCTAGTACATAGGTTTACATGGAACCGGGTATGGTACCCCCAATCAATTTCAGTCGATCAAATCTTTTTTAAATTTTGAACACATTCATAAATAGGAAAGTTCTACCTAGACTTCAGACATTTTATAAACCTGAATTAGATGTCAATATTCAGATCATGTTTAACAGAAGAGCAGAGCAGCATGCTAATTGCTGCCATCAGAGCCCCAATAGTGCTATAGGAACAAAATACGTACCAAATATAGATCTAAAAATAATAACTTTAAGAAAATGCCAAACAACTCTTTCAGGTAAAATAAAATTTTAATGAAAGAGTAATTTGATGCAACATACTTTGCTCCATGCATTAAGGAGGCTTGACTTTCCAACATTCGGCCGACCAACAATTGCAATCTGCAAGATTTCAGAAGAAAAAAAAAATTTCCTCACCAAAACAAGTAAAATTTATAAACCCAAGTTATGTAAGAAGCATATAGCATTTATATCCAATAAACTTATAACTAAAGGATAAAAAAACAACAATAATTAACAAATGTAAAACTTAACATTGCTTTAGAGAATATGAAATGTTATTGTTAATACCAGAATAAAAGCTCTTTTATATACGGCATTACAAGAGTTGACTCAAAATAAAATAGGAAACAGCCTGGGTTAAGGCTTAATCTATGGAGCTAATTGATTTATCAAATTTAAGACATACATAAAAAATCTCATATAATTGGGATTCTAAATAGTTCAACAACCACCCTCAAACTCAAGGTGTCACTAAATCGACACATGAGTTTGTGAAAACAATTACAAGATGTGTTACAAAAAGCTTGTTGGAAAAAGAAATACAGATCGGAGAAGTCAATGACTTATGCCAAATCCGATGAAAAGCACATTGACGTGTGTAGCGTGTCGATTGAAATTTGTTGATGTCGCCCCTAAGGAAGACCCCAAACCAAATACGAATTGCTAGAAAGCCAAGAAGACATGACAGGTCTAGAATTTTTTTCAGAGTCAAGGGATGCCCACATTTTTATGACTTCTTTAGAAAAAAACTATATCAAAAACAGAAATCCCAGCGGAAGACTATTGAGAGCCCTTCAAACACAAAAAGGCCCTGATACCAAGTACAAGATACGAAACGTTATTGTTAAAATTGAGTTAGAATAGAAACCATTTATATAGAGCATTACAAGAGTTGACTCAAAATTGAATAGAAAATCGCCTAGGTTAAACATTAATCTATGGAGCTAATTGATCTATCTAAAATAAGACACATAAACAGATCTAATATATTATGGGATTCTAAATATCTCAAATGAAATGTGATCGTCAGTGAGCATAAGTTTTGCTGTCAGTTTGAGAAAATCTTGTAGCAACATTGTGATACTGAACATTACGTTGATTGCAAATTTATAACTGAAGTTGTAAATGAAGACCTTGTAGAACAATAAGATACAATTGTTTCTTACGAATGCAAAGAAGAATATGTTGGAAAAGTTTTCTGCAGATTATACCTGTAGCCCAGATTGCAGAAGTTTGTCATAATTGGCTGTCTCCAATGCATTCTCGACATCTTGTGACATAGCATGTATAGTTTTCATAATTAGGTTCAAATCTATAGGTGGCATTTCATCATCAAAATCTAAACGAGCCTCAATCTCAGTAAGCAGCTCGATACACTGAATCCTCAGTGATTTGACCAATGAAGAAAAACCTCCCTGTCGAAGAATGACGTGTGTTAGTCAGGGATGCCTATTGCACTGTCAATAAGAGGTTGTGAGTCAAAATAACTAAAAGTTGAAATATTATAAGAACAAAAGCACAAATGGTGACCATAAACCTATAGTCCTGAGAAAGATCAAAGAAGGCATGCCTGAATTCCTGCTAGTGCTGCATCGGCAGCAACCATAGATTTGGCTGTAACTAGTTTTCCAACATTTTCAGCTTGGGAGAGGTCCAAGCGGCCATTTAGAAATGCACGAAGAGTAAACTCACCTGAAAAAAGAAAACACACTGGTGGCTAAGCATGCATGTCTGCAAGCATGTTTCTGTTCAGCCAAATTTCTTAAGAAGCATCTCCAGTGCGATGCGGTCTTTTCATTCAAGTCGTCTAAGCATGTATATCTGATATTTACAGCCGCGGACGATAAATTGTCTGGTAACTAGTAAACAAAGGGTATGCTGCAAATCTATTTTCCATTTCCCACCATTAAACAAAGGAGATGCAACAAATTAGCTTCCCTCCATCTCTCTCCAAAACACGTGAATCAAATTTTGACTACAGGAGACTTTTTTTCATTTATTTTAATTCTATATTTCTATTGTAAGAAAATATTTTATGTAAAATACTAAAATACCATAGCTTTTCCTACACCAAAAAACTTCTTATCCTAATAGAAGACTGTCGTCTCAAAATAAATTAGGAATGGATTCCGAATATATGGAAGGCAATTTCTTATTATATTTCATTAGATCATGTTATAGGACTATGCCATGATTGATTGTGTGTATACCTACATGCACTTATGTTTTACTCTGCGTCTCTTTATGAACTGAGGTATACCAACTGACAGAAAGGTGATCAAGAGATGACACATTCACTGCCCAATAGTCTTGTCCATAGGTATAATGCTCGAAACTCTAAGTCCGTCAAACCAAGAGGAGATATCCATATAGTTTTGAAACAATATCTACCTTATAGTTAAGCATACAGTTCTGGAGAAATGACTCTATTTTAACAAAAAATAAATCTTATTGAGATACATTAGAGTTCACACACTTACATGTGACTGAGTAAATGCATTAAAATTCCTTCGTATGAAAAACCACTTGACGTGAAACCTACATCTAAATCAAATAAATGTCCTAAGTCATCTCATTGCTACAAGTATCCTAAACAAACTTTGAGATATCCACTCTTCATCAATCAAATTCCAAATATCCCATTTTGGCCTCACCATTTTATAGCAGTGAAACTTGAACACTCAATTATCACTTTACATATGTTCCATTCTGACCTAATAGTTTAACTGCATCAAAAGCTGAATTTGCAATATAAACACAGAACTTCAAACACATGAACAAAGGAGCAATACTAACAAACCTACCTGGTTCTGCCAGCCTAGCTCCAGCTTCTAAACAAGCTCTCAACACCCGGTTCAGACACACTTCACTCCCATGACACTGCAGCTCAACCACATCTTCACGAGTGTATGATCTCGGGGCTAACATGGGTACCACCAAAACCTAGTAATAGAAGAGAATAAACTATTACAGATTCCAAATCTACACTCTATCACACTGTACCAAGCAAAATGTGCTGAGCCTAATCCAACCCATTCCATAAGACACTAAAAGTTCCACATTAAATTTATAGCAAACCAAGATAACATGACATTCTGTATATTGGAGTCTCAAAATTTGGCAATACCTCGTCAATTACATCGCCACGGGAATCCATAACTACACCATATTCAACAACATGGCTCACGGGGCGCCATGAAAATGAAGCAAAGCTGTTCCTCTTTTTCCTCCCTGGGTGAAACACCCGCCCAACGATATCCACAGCTGAAGGACCCGACAAGCGGACAATCCCCACCGCGGCAGGAGGACCGCCCAGGGAAGTAACAATGGCGGCTATTGTGGTGGAATTCTGGGTCTCCTGGTCAATCCCGGTAACAGCCACAAAGCGCTCATCTTTGTTGAGGACCAGCGTCTTCTCTGCAGTAAACAAAGAGGCGTGAATTAGCTGATGCGTAATATGGGAAGAGAGAGAGAGAGAGGTTTAGGGGTTGAAACCTTTGGGGGTGAGATGGGGTTTTAGGGTTTTGGGTCGAGAGGAGGAAGAGAAGAGGATAGAGATTGAGATACGAGGTAGGAGTGAAACTATAGCTGTAGGTGGTGAGGGTGGTTTTGGTCTGCAGAAATGGGTGAGCATGCAACGGAAAGCTGGGAGCACAGCCATTATCTCTCGTCTCGTCTCTCTACTTTTGCTTCCTGTTGATGGACCAACAATTTAATTAAGCATTTATACGTATAATTTTTGGTTGGTGACAAATTTAATCTCAAACATACTTAAGATTTTTATATTAAATCAAACCGTGACCAATACAAAATCTAGCGAAAGAGACGGAAATGAAACCCCGACCCAATCACCAATCCAAACACATACTAACGGATGATCTAGCTAATAAGTAAATAGCTCTAATGGCCTCAAATCTAAAACAAGCAAACATAACATAATTAAAATTAGCTAAATGAGACATGATGTCATAATGAACCAAACCAAAAGCACTGAGAAATCCCTCCCCTCCAATCTGAATAGCACGAACAACTGACAACGATTGCACTTACAGTTTAGGTCGACCACGTGGAGTGCTCTGCCAACCGCCTCTCGTCACCATCGTGTATGCCATCCGATCCAACAACAAACTCGAAGTCTGATCCGATGACTCTGACTAG
>JAYMTF010001161.1:0-25774 GCA_036897485.1 Pelargonium nanum | reverse complement strand
ATCTGGTAATCCTTAATTTTTGCAAAAAATGGAAACAGTACACTCATTTTGGGACGGAGTGAGTAATAAAAGAGGAAAAGAAATCTAAGCCAAACATTTTATGGCTTAGACTAAGCCAAACCAATGAGGCGATAACACCTCATTAAATTTCACTTATACCCATCCAAGTGAATTTGTGGGAGCAAAACGATCTGCCTGGATCCATGATTTTTAATGAGGCGTCATAAATTCATTGGTGGCTTGGATTAAGACAAATAATTTTTGGTTCAGAATCATTACCCTCAATCCCTCATAATAAAATATCAATATCACCTCTTTAATGAATTAGATAACATTTCTCTGGCAAATACAATAAAAAATCACAACATTAATTAACTTTTTATTTATTGCAATTTCATACATAAAACGATTAATGTGCTTGAAGGTGACAGACATATACGTAAAGTCACAAACTGAAACAGTCCAATTAGGAAATACGTTCGGTGGAGCATTGTCATAATCTTCTGTCACCGCTAAGTGATTACATCAAAACCCCTCTAGTGTATCTCACCGGTGGACAGTAACCAGTAGAGCCACACTATAAATACAGTATTTGAAAATCCCAGCAAAATCCACAAAACCAGAAATATTCTCCTGAAGAAGAAGCTCTCTCTGTAACATTCATGGAGGACACTATCACTGTGAAAATGCTCGCGAAGAACCTGAAACTTGCTTCCTTCTTCTTCCTCCTTTTCCTTATCACAGGTTTTTCGATTTTTGCTCAATTAATCTCAATTAATTTTCCATTTTCAGCGCCAAAATTCAGATTCAATGTTGCTTTTCATGCTTTTCACTGTTTGGTTAATGAATTCATCTGAAGAAATTGAATTGAGTGTTGATTTCTGACTGTGACGCCACTAGGTGCTTGTGCTTCTCATCACCACCACCACCACCGTCACGCTCACCACCGGAGTTTATTTGGTTTCCGGCCGACGAAGCTGTTTGTGTTTGGGGACTCGTACGCCGACACCGGCAACAACAGGATTTCCGACGGAAATTCCTGGAAGATCCCCTACGGCACCACCTTTCCCGGTAAACCGGCCGGCCGGTTCTCCGATGGACGCGTCCTCACCGATTATCTCGGTTTGTATAATTATTCACTACTCTCTTCTCTATTTTCGATTTTCGAGATTAAACTTTAAAGTTTCATCATCACTGACTCAGTGACTCCTCTGTGTGGTCTGCTTTTTCTTTAGCTTTCTTTCTTTTGGATACAAAGACAAAGCTAAAGAGAAAGACAGCTTACACTTGACTTTTTCTTTTGATCTGCATATGATGATACTAATTTAATAATAATTGAAACAATTAAAAATATATATATTGCAGTCTCAAGTCCAAACTATAGCAATATAGTGCAAAGATTAAGTCAAAACTCAAGATACTGATCATGAGTATATGCAGTCTCAAGTCCAAACTATAGCAATATAGTGCAAAGATTAAGTCAAAACTCAAGATACTGATCATGAGTATATAATAATAAGTTTCATTTGAACGTTAATAATTATGAATGATCTAATATTATGTGATAGAGAGTGTTTTGTTCATTGTATAAGACGAAATTAGCATTTGGGTCCACACATTTTGTAGTGTCGTGTTTGTATTTGGCCTCCAAAACACGCACACACGATAAATTAGTCGTGTTCTTGCACACACAACACACGCTTATAAGTATAGTTGTATATTAATCGTAATAACATGTCAAACGTGTTGGGCCGTGTCGTGCCAAACATGTTGGATATACTATCGTGTGAAATGTGTTGGTAATTTTGTTGTGCATAATGTGTTGTGTCGTGTTCGTGTCAATCGTGTTGTGCCGTGTCAACACAACTCATCTAGTTACAATGTTAAACGTGTCGTGTTCGTGTTTTATGTTTATAACCTTGTCGTGTTCGTGTTAAATCTAAAACACACAATCAACCTACAGCAAAACACAATATTCATGACAGCTCTGGCCGATTGCTTATGCTGGTCAATTTACAGATACTGTACACTGCAACAATATCTTCTTGCATTATTGCTTTTGTTTGTAGTTTCAAGTCAGATCAGAATCATACTCATATATGCCTCTTTTCTCTTACACATTCTTACTTTCTCACGTGATTTGTCTTTTGCTTTCCACACCTTTCTTCATTTTCATTTTATTAACATTATAACATACGGGTATTTACTTAGTTTGGAAGTATACTAGATATACAACTCGATTTTAGTAATTATAATTGTTCCAAAACATATTTTCCAAATGGTTTAAATTAGTTCAGAGGTTGGAATTTGTAAATTTTCACTTTTGGTGCTTGAATTTTAAAAAAATGTGTGAAAAAAGAGTGAATGAATTAGTTTGATATGAACATAGTGTTGGAGTGAAAAAAAATACTCAACTCATTTACTTATATTGATTAATCACCATAGAAACTTAAGTTCAGTGATGAATTATTTTCTCGTATACTTTTACTAATATTAACTTTACAGCAGACATGCTATGATTTCATCAACAAATGCTTCTTTTTAATTAGTTTTTTAATTAAATCCCAGACTATATTTGCTACACTTTTCAACAAGTGTGCACTTTAGCCTTTGTTTTCTTTTACTAAACCTCAAAATTAGTACCAATTTGTGCTATACAGACAGGAGTGACGTGTCGAACTTTTTCTTTATATGAGCACTGTAGTGAGAAAGCTAAGTAAAATAATAAAGTTTTGTTTATTTTAATCCTCATGACTTTCATAACCACAGCAAACCCAAATCTCTACCAGCTTCCAAGTCTAAAGTACTTTAATCTTTAATCATTGACCCATCTTTTTAGTTTTGACAAATTTTTGGATCAAACACTCCTTTCTGAAACATTAACTAACCTTGAGAGATAGTATGTGATTTTAATGAGTAGAGATTAATGAAACTGTATTGCCATATGCAGCAAAGTTTCTGGGAGTGAAGACTCCAATTGCATATAGATGGTGGACTAGACTTGGAGTCAAACACTTGAAAAACGGCATGAACTTCGCCTATGGAGGTTCTGGTGTCTTTGAAACCTTGGCAGCATATCCAAACATGACTAACCAAATTGGCTTCTTTAAACAGCTCATAAATGACTCCCTCTACACCCCAGCTGATATCCAATCCTCGGCAGCACTTGTCACGCTTTCTGGAAATGACTACAATGCTTACATGCTAAGAAACGGCCTTGCCTCTACTCAAGTAAGAAAATATATTTACGTACATTAAATGCGATTCATATGGCTATATATATCTATAGTTTAAACAGTACTAATTTACTGTCTCGGAGAGCAATAAAAAGTAGGTCGCATATAGATCCCTTAGATTAGAATAAAAAAAAGTGTATTATGTATTGAGTAAAATGACAAACAAGTATCACAATTGGATTTGATTTTATGTGTAAGGCCTTAAATTGATAACTGACATAGCTAAACTAGCATATCAAGTGGTCTTAGTTCTCGTTTGTTATGGGGTGGATGCTTGTGGAAATGGGACACAATGTTTGTCGAGTCCAAAGAACAAACTTTGTAATAAGTTGTCCAACCCGAAAGCTTAAACTGATAGATGGCGTGACTCAATTAGCATATTAAGCAGTAGTCTTAGTCCTTGTGTATTAAGATTTAAGATTGTGTTTGAAATTACTAATGCTTGTTTAGTTGCTCCACATTGTCATTACAGGGTTTGCAATCCTTTATTTCAAGTGTGGTGAATCAGTTGGCAGTGAACTTGAAACTCATTGGTGGGTTGGGAGTGAAAAAAGTAGCAGTGGCAGCACTACAACCCTTGGGATGTCTTCCTCCTTTCACTGCCTCATCTCCTAATCAGCAATGCAACGAAACCCTCAACTCCCTTGTTGGCTTCCACAACCTCCTCTTACAGCAAGCAGTGGCTAAGCTTAACAACGAAACCAAAGACTCCACCTTCATCATTCTTGATCTCTACACCTCCTTCATGTCTGCTTTCAACAGCACTGCCTCAGGTAGAGCATTACTATCTCTAGTTTTCCTCATTTTTTATCTAATGTTTCAAACCAAATTTATGGAGCTTCCAAGGTTTGTGTCCTAAAAGATGATAGTCTAAAATATGTCTAACATGTTATTGTTAGTCTACAATATCTGTCAATCTATATTGGACGACTTAGCCCACAAAATTGGTGGGAAAGTGGCGTGAAGGCGGCAGGAAAATCATTCACGGTCAAGTACTTACGACTTTAGCATGTCATTCACTGTCAATTCCATCATAATTGTCCATCAATATTTGCAACTTCTCTTGCAGTGTGTTTAACATTTCACTGTTTATTTGTAATTTGTTTACTATTAGTTTACGTACAATAGTCGACAAATTGGACCTGAACTTGCAGGCACCGGAAGTCCAATCTGATCCGATCAACTTTCGGGTCAGATTTATCTTGTGAAACTTCGGGTTGCATTGGGCGAACCCACACGATTTCACACAGCTAAAAAGTGAACCCCGACCCAATATGTGCCCAAAACCCGAATTTGTCACCTTTAGTTTATATTATGTGTACGTCTATGTTAATTTATAACTTGATCACTTTTGATTGATAATGCTTTGATGTTACAAGGTTTGTAGCATGTTTACTGTTATTGTACAATGCCTACTTTTATGTTAGTTTACAACTTGTTCACTATTTGTCAACAACATGTTCCGTGTTAGTTTATAATATTTTCACTTTTATTGTCAACGCATGCCATGGTAACAGGTACTTCTAAGTTCGAGAATCTATCGAAGCCTTGCTGTGCAGGAACAAGCCCATTAGATTATTGCGGGAGCGTGGACGAGAATGGAGTGAAGAAATACACGGTTTGTGAGAAGCCGGAATCTGCATTCTTCTGGGACAATTCTCATCCGACGCAGGAGGGATGGACTGCCGTTTACTCGGCTCTGCAAACCACTCTTCACCAGCTCATTTACTAGCTGAGCTTAGTTATTTATGTTATGTGTATTGTAACTACTAATGCTAGTAATTGTAACTTTATCAGAACAATCCCAATATGTAGTGTTCTCACTCTCTTTCTCTAATTGTGATATGTGTCTCTATTCTTGGTTTGTTCAGCTTCTCTCTGTTTTTGGTGTAGTGTGGTTAATATGTATGGGTTTTAGAAATCAGTATAAATAAAAGTGTGTTTCGTTGATGCGTTGAATTCAATTTCACTTCACTCCTCGGATTTGTAAAAAATAGTGGAACTTTTTGAATATTTGTATCAACTTTGTCTAGAGATAGTACGTTGAGTGGTCCCAAACATTTTGACCATCAAACACGTTAGTCAACAGATAAAATATTGTTTCTTAATTTAAAGTCTCAAGTTTGACTCACATTCTCTTGGTAGAGGAGCTTTAGACCTAAAATAGCCATTTATGTCAGTTTCGATACACTATTTTAGGTGGCTTAATGAAAAATTTATTATATAGTAATTATTATTCAATTCTATTAAATGACGGAGACTGATGTCGGGATCAATTTTATTGAGGTACACAACATAGCCATTTATGTCAGTTTCGATACACTATTTTAGGTGGCTTTATGAAAAATTTATTATATAGTAATTATTATTCAATTCTATTAAATGACGGAGACTGATGTCGGGATCAATTTTATTGAGGTACACAACAAGGGTAGTCTCTTTTAAAGGCAAATAACCCACCCATACAGTGGTAGGAAAACTCGAACCCGACATCTCAAAAGAAATCTGAAACACTGAAACCATTGGACCCACCTGCCTTGCTAACCAAATTATAGTTTTTATTGTGTTAAAATAAAGAAAAGTTCGGTTCTAAAGGGCTTTATAGTAAATTAAACTGACAAATAACGATGTAGTATGAAATGACTAAATTGTCCCCCGTTTTGGCGCGCTACTGGGTTTTTCAGTTAGAAAAGGAACCGAGTAGGAGAAGAGCTCCAACTCAAACACTTGGGTATTGACAGAGAGCTGTTTCATCTTCTAGCCCAGCCTATGTGCATCTCAAGATAAGCTTCCAACTGTTTTTCAATCAAAATACTATTACACAACGATTAAGTTTTGCTTTTTCTGTATCCAAGTTTCTCTGTAAAGTCATATTCTCTTTCAATTTTAGGGTTTCCGTTCTCATCATCATCACTCCCATACAGTTAAGCACTCATTCACTGCAATGTCAGTTTCGATTCTGTCGTAGGAATGATAATTTGAACCCGAATCAGTCAATCCACCACCGGCTATGCCTTGATTTCTTGTTTGTTTATCTGGAAAATTGAAAGTTTCTGTTACAGAAACTTCAAATTATAGAGAGAATGAGGGCCAAGAGAAAATCTGGTGCAGCTGCGGAGGAAGTGAGTGAGGACAGCAATTGCTCAGGGGTTAGGGTTTCATTGTTTGATTATTGTGTTGAGAATTATTTTAGGGCAATGGACACTGTTGGGAGACTCTGTGGAGAGTCAGAGAGTGACCTCACTCAAGACAGTGAGGTTGAGCGCTTATCCTCAACGGTCACTTTTTTGAGGTATATGTTTTTAATGTTCAATGTCTTAGTTCTGGTTATGTTAATGTATTGACTTTTGAGATTTTTGTGAATTGTTTTAGTTTCGCAGCTTCCGTGTTGCTCACGGCTCAATTTCTATTATTGGCCATTAATAAAAGTTGAATACATTTAATTGAACTAGTTTCTTAATGTGCCAAGACCGAGATGCTCTTAAGTGGCAAATTTCGCATAACATTCTTAATTCAGTATGCAATAACCCATCCAGCTGTAATATATCCACATGACCTTACAAAAAGTGTTCCGAGTGAGTTATTAAAGCTTTGTGTTTTTTCTTGGAGTAGAGCCTTGAGTTAAACTGTTTTATCTGTGACAAGCTAGAATTCATGTAATTTATTGAAACTAAAGTTAGTTTGCCAAAAGAAAAAAAAAAAAAAACTTTTATGGCACTGAACTTTGTGAGTGTATTCAGAAATGAGTAAAATGAACAGCTTCCCATGTGATTTGGTGTTATGATTTTGTTCAGAGAATGGAGGCATTTCAATTACAAACCCAAAGTTGTTAGGTTTGCGTATGAAGTAGATAGCGCTCAGGGAAGTGATGTTTTCAGCAGCATAAACTTACCTCAGTTTTCATCTGCAGCCGTTCCTAAGGTATGGATCAAGTGGTTATCTTTTGAACTTGAAAATTATTCATTATTTGTTCATATTTTTATTTTATCCTCGCTTTCTAGTTTCTTCATTTTTGCATCTACAAAATATGCATAACTCAGATATAATTGTATTTTGAATTAATTAGCATTTTTTTTAATGTTGTTTTGCATATTGATGCAGAAAGAACAATATGGGGGCACCACACCTGTAGAATCCAGGTATTTTCATGGAATTTAGTTTCGAGTGATGTGTTAAGATTTCTGGCCATGTTTTTTTTTTTGGAATGTCAACAAATTTGACATGATTAGGTTGACTTACTCATTGAGCGGTATGTGAGAATGGTAGGATGCATAGTGCATACTAAACATAATAAACCCACAAATGGTAGTTGCTCTGCAATCCTAATAGAAAAATAGTCTGATTTGTTTAGTTTATTTAAGCATGGTTTCCTTTCTGTTGTGTGTTGATTGTTAATTATATGTGGAACCACCTTGCACTTGTTTGAACACTTTTTAATAGTTTTAAAGAATTCTTATGTGTCACTGCTTAGGCATATTATGTTGCGTGGTCATAACTGAAATAGATGGATGGTATACCCCTATCCCTTTTTCTTGTTGCAAAATATGTTCTTGCAGATTGCTTGAGTGTTTGGATATATTAGAAACCCATGTATATACTCTCTTGTAAATCACCATAGTAGTGTATTCTCATCAATTTCTTTGATATATATGTTTTCAAATGTCTCTCACGATCTTTTGCAGCAAAGACTTTGTGTTGTGCACGGGAGGGCCTGTTTGGGCATTGGATTGGTGTCCAAGAGTTCGCGTAAGGTCTGACAATCATATCAAATGTGAGGTATTATATTTTTCTTTCTAAAGCTATCCCCTTTGTGTTTTGAAAATTTAACCTTCATGCATCTTTGAACGTTTCTAGCTGGCAGCCTATGTTTTTAGGATTATTTTTGCAAATTTTATATCAGAGAGTAAATCATCATTGTTAACTCATTACCAAATCCTTGTTTGTCGAATTTTTAGTTGGCATAAAGTAAAAACTATATTTCATCTTTGCATGGAAGTGCTCTACTATGACGTATGAACTTGCATGTACATATTTGAAAGTAGAACTTTGTGACGATTCGTTAGTAATGGTCTCTTTTGTTCTGACATTTCAGTTCATTGCTGTTGCTGCTCATCCCCCCGATTCTTTGTATCACAAGATGGGAGCCCCACTTATTGGCAGAGGTGTTGTGCAGATTTGGTGCGTTCTAAATGTTTCTGGTAATGAAGATGAGGTGATTCTTGCACCTGAAGAACCAAAGAAACCCAGAGGGAGACCAAGGAAGCAAATATGTGGGTCTACAGATGATGTGTATTCTGACAACCAATTGGCAGTGTTACAACCAATGAGTGATTCTTTGAATATAAATGTAACAGATATGCTTTCACCGTTGAGTAAAGAACTCATGAAGAAGAAGTTAATTGAACAAAAGAAACCAAGAGGGCGGCCTAGAAAGAAGCAAATAAATGAATATGTGGATGATATCGGTTCCAATAACCAATTGGTAGTACTGCAGCCACTAAGTGAATCTTCAGATGTCTGTGCAAACAAGCCTGAGGTGCCTCCAACAGAAAGTCTGCAGGGACATACGAGTAAGAAAGTCATGAATAACAAATCTATGGAGCTAAGGAAACCAAGGGGGAGGCCTAGAAAGAAGCAACTAAATGAATCTGTGGATGATATGATTTTCAATAATCAATTGGAAGAACTGCAACCCACAAGTGGCTCTTCAGATGTTTGTATAAATGAGGCTGAGGTGCCTCTACCAACAGGAAACCTGAAACAGGGATTTGTGAGTAAAGAAGAAGTCATGAAGAACGAATTAATAGAACCAAATAAGCCAGACATACTTAGCAAGAAGCCAATGAATGAAGCTTTGGATAATGTTGATAGCAATGATCGATTTGATCAAGTTACTGCCATCCAAATCCGAGCAGATCACTCTGAATTGCTTGCCATAGAGGAGGACACTGGGAATGAAAATGAAGGTGTTGTATCAGTAAACCATGGTATAAAACGCAAAGGTCATAGCAAGATAGAGTCTGCCTGCAGTTCAACTTTTAAAACTTATGTACGGAAGAAATTTAGAAATACATCAAAAGCACGGAGCCATGCTAATGGCTTGTTGCTTCCACTTTTGACACAATGTGAGGGCATTGAATCTCCCGTTATGAATCTTAAGGAAGAAAATGCTAATGAAGAGGAGTATCATGCGTCATGTAATATTCTTTCAAATAAGAGTTCTGAAGATGTAAGTTTGGCTAGTAGTTGTATTCCAAAGGATGTTGCATTGCCAAAACTAGTATTATGCCTAGCTCATAATGGGAAAGTTGCATGGGATGTGAAATGGAGGCCTTCTAATGTATGTGATTCTGAATGCAAGCATCGGATGGGCTATCTTGCTGTCTTGCTAGGAAATGGGTCTTTGGAAGTGTAAGATATCTGCTTTCTTAGATATCTATCTTAAATGTATCTGTTCAAATATTGTACATCTTCCTGTACTTATTGTATATGGAATAAGTTTGTGGTGTACAGCACCCTCATTTGTCTCATTTGTACTGTTTCTAGATCACTTACTGTTCCACACAATAGTTAATTCTATGTACACTTTGTGCCTCTTTGTTACTATCTGCTATCAATAGCAGTTTTTTGCTAATGTTGTCATAATCCCATAATGGAATGCAGTTGGGAGGTCCCGCTTCCTCGCACAATTAAAGCCTTTTATTCTTCTTCGCAATGGGAGGGTACTGATCCCCGCTTTGTAAAACTGAAGCCAATTTTCAGATGCTCAAAGTTGAGATCTGGGGGCATGCAGAGGTAAGTTGTAAACACTTGCATTTTTGTCTGGTGGCATTTTATTTTTAAATTTGTTATTTTGTTTCGTTCGTTTGGGAAATGGCTTGGTTGTTGTTGTTTTGTTTTACTAGCACTTTTTGTATGTGTTTGCACAATGAGCTGCACATAACTATTTTGAATAAATATGTTAAATTTTATTGACATAGCCAAGATGTATTCCTTTGTCACTGTTTATGCAGCGAAAAGAGTTTACACATATGGTATAGATTTTTTTGGCCGGGGTAAATGTCTTGGATACCTGTGATTGAATTTGAGTGGAGATGTTGATGATACTTTTTTTCTCGGAGGAGGGGTAGGGGACGACTGGTGCATTTGTGTATTGAGGACTGTTTGTTGGATAGATCTGCAATATATAAGTGAAATCTAGTGAACCCAAAAGAAAGCCTTGTCTCTTAGGTGCCAATCATTTTATCAGTCCTCGGTAAAACTCCTAGACATCCCTAAAGTTTCCCACAGCATAGTCCTTCACAGCTTGCCACCGCTATCTTTGTTAATTTTAGTGCCATTCCTGTTTTTCAATAGTTGCTCATTTAGTGTTTACTGCTTTGTTTTACAGCATCCCTCTATCAGTTGAGTGGTCAACTATGCCTCCTCATGATGTCTTACTGGCTGGATGCCATGATGGAACGGTAAATTCGGAATGGCTCAGCATATTCCAACTTTGAATTTCTATATGTTAGAATTAACTCCCTAAGTCATTTTCATTACATTAGGTTGCTTTGTGGAAGTTCTCTACCGCTGGTGTGTGTGAAGGTAATGGCAATACTCTTACTTTCAATTCTCTCTTTAGTAATGTCAGTGCATGGTTCGTGGAGAAATAGAGA
This sequence comes from Pelargonium nanum, assembly GCA_036897485.1. NCBI lineage: Eukaryota > Viridiplantae > Streptophyta > Magnoliopsida > Geraniales > Geraniaceae > Pelargonium > Pelargonium nanum. The sequence goes on along the minus strand of JAYMTF010001161.1, from coordinate 14,880 downwards.
TGTTGGAAGGGAGTAGATTAATTTTGACAACCCTTTTATACTTGATTGCAGATGCGAGGCCTTTCCTTCATTTTAGTGCAGATACAGTTCCTATAAGGACAGTGGCCTGGGCCCCAGCAGAAAGGTAGGTGTATTTGAAAGGCTCTTTGGTCATTTTCTTGTCATTTTGCTCTTCATCAATTTCGGTCAGTGATTTGGTGATGGTGATGCTTTACCCCACAAATTTTTTCCCAAAGATTTGCAATGATATCACTACTTCATGAGTGTTAAAAAAAATCTCTTGATAAGTGATAACCCAAACTTTGTTTGCATTTGATTATATTTATATCTCCATCATCAAATGGAGTATGGATTCAACAAAGTCTTCATTGTCCTCTCTTCTTATCTCAAGATATTTCTATTCTTTCTCATCTTTTCACTCAACAATATTCACTCTGTAGAAACCCCAGCCTTAGGGTTTCAAAGCATAATTAACCTTGTCTATCTCAACTCCATGAATATTAAGTTGTGAAGAAAGAAAAGAAGTGTGTGGCCGTTTCTATTATTTTGGACGATAAATATTGTTGATGATCATTTTTTTTTATTATTGAGCTGTAGGTTGGAGAGTTTATAACCTTTTGAGCAATCCATCAAATCCAACATCAATCTGCTTTTAAGGATTTCGTTAATGGGATCAAAATCATTGCTGTTAGATTGCAGAGGTGTGTTGGGAAACACCAGAAAGTATTTATCTTGAAGATGTTTTTGTAGAGAATATGAAATGCCACTGCTAATATTGATGTAAAATAGAAGCCTTTTAAAAAGGGCATTTCTAGAGTTGACTCAGAAACAGAAAAGGAAATAGCCTAGGTCAATTTTAAGATTTAATCTATGGAACTAATTGATTGCTTCAAAATAAGTCATACATAAACTAATCCCATATATTATGTGATTCTAAATATCTCAACAGTTTTCTTAGAAAGTTGTCTGTGGAAGGTGCCCTACTGCCCTCTACAGGCAAAATATATCCTCTAAACATTGGAACATGGTTGCAATGCAAGTTATGCAACCATTGTTTTTTGCTGGACATGGATCACAATTTATTATGCACTGCTTGGCGAAGTTATTTGTTATTAAGGGCTAAATACTGTCCATTAGTTTTTGTTTAATAATGATATCTTAGTTAACTAATATATATAACATCTTTTCTCTATGGTATTCAGTGATCCAGAGAGTGCAAATATAATAGCCACAGGTGGACATGGCGGCTTAAAATTTTGGGACATACGGTGAGTATAATTCTTTGTTTCTCTTCCTATTCTCCTCCAGCTACCTTGTCTTACACATGTCATAGTTGTTTCATCATTGGTATATGTACGAACATCAAGAAAGAATGTTGTTGATAATGTTAACTGGAAGTTTGATGGCCATGGAAACGTCAAAACCAGTATCCCCTATATGCACATTTTGTGACAAATGTTCAATGAAATTTAAATTTACTTTTATTTGGTTATACAGTTATACTTGTAGTACAGAATAATCTCGCATAGTGTTAAGAGTGGAAAAATAATTGGGCCTTCTGCCTTCAACTATTAGCTTGAGTTATTAGTTTCTTTTATCAGCAAAGTAATTTTATTCCAAGTGCTTCCTAAGAGGGAAAATACGAAAAGAGTACACCATAATTTGAGATTTTAGTTGAGTTGACCCTCTACATGGTAAGCATAAGGCAAAAGGAAAGTCTTGTGCATGGACTAGCTCAAAGAGGGGGCGTGTTAAGAGTATAAAATAATAAGTGGGCCTTCAACTATTGGCTTGAGATATTAGTTGAGTTTGTCTTTTACACATAGTTTCCTTCATTTCCATGAATAGATATTTCATAATGGAATATTAGTCTGCTAACTTAGCACTGAGATAATTTCCTGCCTAAGTTAAGAGCTTTTGATTTACCTTCTGTTTGCAGTGATCCATATCGTCCATTGTGGGATTTCCACCCGGTGCCAAAGGTTATATATAGCATGGATTGGGTTATAGATCCAAGGTACCGGTAGTCCAGTACTATCTTACTGGTTTCTCAATCCCCGGTCTCCTGGTAAGCTAGTACTGTTCTTTGTTTAATCTTACCATTGAGGTATTTATTGTTTGTTTTCAGATGTGTTATTCTATCATTTGATGATGGAGCGCTTAGATTCCTTAGCTTGGTGACTTCTGCATATGATGGCCCTGTGACCGGAGATTCTTCCGGTGGTACAAAGCAGCCAGGGCTTCACACATACAATTATTCATCGTTTGCTATTTGGAGTGTCCAAGTGTCACGACTAACAGGTATTTTCTCGACTATACCATGCTTATTATATTTGATACGATTAGTATCCTGTTTATACTGTCTGTGTTTGTCGTGAACTGATGAAAGTACCAGGTTTTGGTTGCTCAAAATTCTCTCGTTAATCTTTTTTTCATTCTTTGTTGTCTGTTCTTATCACTATAGTAGCGATTGGACTTTGGATTATTTTTTTTGGAATGAGAATGGGAATCAAGAATCTCATTCCCATTCCAAAGTCATTTTCATGAACAAAAAGTCTATATCCAAATATGAAGAATGAAAATCACATCCCCATTCCCATTCTTGTTTCTCATTCCTGAACAAGAATTCTAATCCAAACGCTATTAGTGTTAAATTAAAAGTGTACATTTGACATCAGTGTCTCATGACTGATTTCTTTTATTTTTCTTGTTAACTGGTGAGCGATTCTAGGATGACTGCTTTCACATACCCCGGTATTTTGCTTGGCTTTTCTTTGCGGGATAATTAATCAAACTTTGAAGAGAAATTGTTTTTACAAACAACCCCTCGTGATCCACGTATTATAGAAATTTTTGTACTGCTTTTTACGTGGTAGATTTTATCATATTCAATCATCTACTAATTAAATAATGGTATCATAGGCATGGTTGCATATTGCAGTGAAGATGGTACTGTTGCCTGTTTTCAGGTGAACTTGCTTTTCCTTTGATTTCACCAGTCACTCTAGAATTTTGTTCTCTATTTATTTTCATGAATTTATTATTTTTCTTTCAACGAGAGAGCTGCGATCCTTTGAGTGCTTTTGCAATTTCAATTTTATTAGTTGAGCTAAAAAATGAAAATTGGGACAATGTCCAAGTTTCCTGACCAGCTAACTTGCTATAGCTGCACATACGCAATAACATTCCTTTTGTGTGCTTTTTGCCTGACCCGTTTTCTGTATAATCAGCTTACAACCAAAGCTGTGGAGAAAGGTTCTTCACGATATCGTGCCACACGCTTTCTTTGTGGATCAGTAACTGAGGAGGAATCTGCTCTTATAATCAACACTCCCATGCCGTATACTCCTTTACAATTGAAGACATCCCTCAATGAATCAGGTGATAGCAAGGCAAAAGAGCAAACTTCAGGCAATCAAAATCTCGGTGAGTTTTTGCAAAATCCTTCCATACATTTTATTGCATCACGTTGCATCTAGGGCACGCCTTATAATCTTTCCCCATCCATCTATTGCCACACCCCAAAAATTAGCCCAATGGGCGGCCCTTTCACCATAACCCTCCTCCATTCAGTGAAACTCAAACACACGATCTCTCATAAGTGTGTCTTGAACCATTGAGTCATCCCTATGAGACTGGAATAAGTTAAGCCTAATAGGAGAGCTCAACTCAAAAGACTATTGTGATAGGTGTGAGAGCCAACTCAAAAGACTAGTTTGATAGGTGGGAGAACTCATGTACTTTTATCCACTGTGGGAACAAGTTAAGCCCAATAGGAGAGCCATACTCAAAATACTAGTCTGATAGGTGGGAAAACCCATGAACTTTTATCCGATGAGGGATTCATACTATTGCACCTCGCTTTAAAGCTGGCATCTGCTGCGGGGCCCACTCTAGGAGGCCTACTCTTGGCTCACGCAGATCCATCAAGGTCTCCCCTTCCGCTTTGGCGGGCTCTCAATGAAAGTATCAATGGAACAACTTAAGCCCAATAGAAGAGCCCAACCCAAAAGACTAGTATGATAGGTCAGAGAACCCATGGACTTAAGAAGTCCTTTGGTTATATTCTTCTGACGTGGGATTCATACCAGGGAAATGCTTAAATCGGATTGCTCTGAGATTCATGTTCATGAGATTTGACAAAGTTCTATGCTGGCATTCTTTCATTTCTTTATTTCGGTTTTGAAGCACATTACAACAAATTCACTATCCCGTTTGTTTGTAGCACTTTGCTGTGGAGATGATCCCTGTACAGAAGCCAGAGACGAGGAGACAACATCAGCTAGTAAGAGCAAAAAAACATTGAAATCCAAGAGTATGAGAAGACCAGAAGATGATAAAGCATTGGTTTGCCGGGGAGATGAAGAGTCGGCAAATGAAGAAGATGGAACACGGGAAGCTTCTGGAAAGGACTTCGACGCTTTCCCTCCCAAAGCTGTGGCAATGCACAGAGTGAGATGGAACATGAACGAGGGCAGCGAGAGATGGTTGTGCTTTGGCGGAGCAGCTGGAGTTGTAAGATGCCGAGAGATTGCCATAGCCAATGCTGCTGCTGCTAAGAAAGCGAATTGGAAGCTATGAAATGCTCTGCTTTGATGATCATAGCTTTGCTTTGCTAGTGTTGTTATATTCTTGGGTCTCTATTTATTGAGTTAATGTAACATGTTATGAAAGATATTACCAAAGCTGGGTCATTTCGTTAAACAAGCAGACCATTGTATTGGCAATATAGTTTTAAGATTAATATTATTAGCGTTTTGTTACTCAGAATCTTCCGATGCGTTCTTTTGCGCTCTGTGATACTTAACCTGCAAAACAAGACTTTTACAACTGTAACTCTTCTTATGCTTAACTCAACCTTTTGTCGCTACTATGTATTATGTACTTTGAACATAGATTCTCAACTCCTCTTTTCACCTAAGCCTTCATCATCCTGAGGATATACCTGACAATTTTGACTTGAACACTATGGACACCTGAAATATAATCAGACCAACTTTTGAGTAGGGTCATACTTATCTTGTAAAATTTTAGGTCTGATTGAATAATTCACATGAAATAACACTTCTAAAAGTGAAATTTGATCCGCAACCTGAATGAATTCGAATCCCTTCCCTTCCAATCGAATTTGTGTTAGACTCTGTCAACCGAATCCGAACAAAGAGATATTAACTTGTAGAATAAAACCAATGAGATTTTAGTAAGCAACTAACAAGTGATTGGCAAATTTAACTGCCAACAATCTCTAAAATTTATTTTAACTGCCAAATTTAACTGTTTTTAGAGAGTGCAGTGAGCAAGTGTATTGGCAAAAATCTAGCATGTTTCACTTGAGTGATTGATGATCCAAAATTATTGCCACTAAAAGCTCATCAAAATCCTCACTACTCTATTTCTTGGTTTTCGTTGAACGCATTTTGTGGAGAGTAGAGCACGCCGTGTCACTCTGTTTTTCCTCTGTTCTCAAACTCATACTCACACACATATTTTCTTTCATTTTCCTATCTTTCTGTCTATACAAATATGCTATTTTTTGTCACTATGTCTTCACTTGAGACAAACAATTAGAATTTCTAGTTCCAGCCAAAAACAAAAATAAAAATAAACAAAAAAAATCCAGATTAAGACATGATCAATACTGTCATGTCTCAAAATCTACTATTGATTCTCTTGTGTCTCTGCTTTGCAGCTTCATTGACTCATGCCTCAAATGATCATCAAAGAAAGGTACTTTATATATGTGTTTTGATTATTCATTAATTACATTACTTAATTAATGATGTTTGTGATGATGAACAATATTTATGTAAAATAGACATACATTGTGTACATGGGAGAGCTATCAGAATCCAAACCCTCAAGCTCTGTTTTGGATGTTCACCACAATCTGCTTTTGTCTGCAATTGGAGAGTGAGTAATTAATCAATATTCTCATTAATTTGATTTATTGTTAATTAATTATCTAATTTTCTTCCATAACTACAGTGAGAGAGGAGCCAGAGAATCCAAAATACACAGTTATGGAAAGAGCTTTAATGCTTTTGCAGCCAGGCTAATGCCCCATGAAGCAACTAGATTAATGGGTAGGTTCTTTTTTTTTTTCCTCTCCTTTGTTAATTAATGGTGTTGCTTATTTATAAGCACTAATTATTGAATTGAGTGTTTAAATTTGCAGACAAAGAAGATGTAGTATCAGTATTTGAGAGCACCACTAGGGAACTTCACACAACAAGATCATGGTCTTTTCTGGGAATGCCTCATATTGATTCTCATCATCATCATCTCCAAACACCCAAAAGAAAACCCAATGCTGAGAGTGATCTCATCATTGGGATGTTAGATACAGGTAAGTTTGACAATATTTAAAAATAAAAATAAAAGTTATGGATTGAAATTCAATATCTACTATTTAACATTCATATTGTCCCTCAATGAATTTGTGACTGCAAACGCAAGCCTGAAAAATTCTAATTGTGGGCTAATCTAAGAAAATGTGGCGGTCCATGAGAGGTAAAATTATTTAACTCTATATTTTGTGTCTTGGTTGAGTCTCAACTAAAGAATTATGGGTTAAGACTTAGTCAAGTTAGTTGGAATATGTCACTTCCCGATTTAAAATTCATATTTGTCTCACCGATGATATTTTTCTTGTGTCGTGCTTGAGTCTCGGCCCATGCCAAAGTGTTATAATGAGTTGAGTTTCAGTCAAACCAATAAGAAGATGTCACCTCACATGTGAACATGTATCTGTCCTAATGAATTTGTGAGCGTAAAGCACCCGACCGAATACAATTTATTTGTGTCTTGGCTTAGTCTTCTCAACCTGCAGTAGCTCTTTAGCTGAGACTTTTTGCTTTCTTTTAAGAAATAATAATATGAATCTAAGAGCTATGAAATGAGACTCAACCAGAATAATATTAAAAATGTTACGTCACAATTTAACACGCATACTCACTTCAATGAATTTGTGAATGTGAAGCGTAGGCCCGAATGTACTTTCTTTGTCTTAGATGAGTACCAATTACTCTTTGAGAAAAATCTTTGCCCTATTGTCTAATATTGATATGTTTTTTTATGTAGGAATTTATATAGATGCACCAAGTTTCAATGATAAAGGTTTTGGGCCTTCCCCAACTAAATGGAAGGGTTCGTGTGCCAGAGCCGTTAACTTCACTGGCTGTAACAAGTCTCTATTTCTCTTCCTCCACCTACATTACATTATACGCATACGCATGCACATACACTGAGACATTTTTAATTAGGGCACGACAAACATTACACAAAACAATACCAACATGACATCAATTCAAAATCCAAACACATCAAATATGTGAGGCAACAAATCAGTCTCTCCATCTGAAATCACACCACGTTTGGTAGCATTTCTAGTTACTTCAAAGTGCACACTAAATATTTTCGCTGAAAATATTCAGTTAAAATCGATTCATTTGAGAACATTTATTTCGAGACGGATACACAAAGAGTATATATAACACTTACTACTCATTTGAAATCACAGTACTTAAAACAAACAAACAAACACCAACTACTCATGTTAATATTCTAAATTTTGCAGTAAGGTAATAGGAGCAAAAGCCTTCAAACTGGACAAGAAAGATCCCGACGACGCGGACAAATCTCCGGTCGACATTAACGGCCACGGGACCCACACTGCCTCCACAGCTGCCGGAGTGCCAGTAAAAGGCGCCAGCCTTTACGGGGTCGCCCAGGGCACGGCCCGCGGAGGCGTGCCCCGGGCGCGTGTGGCAGCCTACAAAGTGTGCTGGGGAGTTGGGTGCAGTGACGTGGACCTATTGGCCGGTTTCGATGAAGCCATTGCCGATGGCGTTGATGTAATTTCGGTTTCTGTCGGAGGGCCTTCCAGACATTTCTTTGTTGACGTCATCTCCATCGGATCATTCCACGCCATGAAAAGAGGAATCTTGACGGCTTGCTCGGCGGGAAATGCGGGGCCTGACGATTCCAGTGTTGAAAATGTTTCGCCTTGGATTTTGACCGTTGGGGCTAGTAGTATTGACAGGAAGTTTGTGACGCAAGTTAGGTTTGGAAATGGCAAGAAGGCTTATGTAAGTCTTGATCTCTCTACACATATTTTTACTTTTACTGCTAGTTTGTGTGTTAGGGACCATATTGGTTAAGTCTTGATAGGTAGAGAAAAAACATTTTGATAAATCTTCGTATTAATTATGTTTGGAGCTCACAATTCGCGTCGTAACATGACACCTGATACAAAATTTGTGTGTTTGATTTCACATTTTGTCATTATGTCGTTTTCGTATTGGAAAATCCAACATGTTTAGTAGTCTCGTGTTTGCATTGGGCCTCTGACACACGCATGCCCAATAAATATTAATCACATTGCATCACAGTATACAACACACTTAATTTAAAAGGTAATTGTAGATTATTCTTAATAACGTGTCAGATGTGTTGGATGGTATCATGTCAAACAGGTTAGTTATATCGCAAAAATGTGTTGAATTGTGTTTGTGTCAATTATATCGTGTTAATACGGCTCATTTAGTAATCGTGTGTTATACGTTTTATGTTCGTGTCGAGTCGTGCAATATAAAATCAACTTTTAGCACGAGTTCACACGCAACTTTTATGATGAAAAATATACGGTGACTGATTTAAATTAATGTATTGGACTACTGTTGTTAGGGAATGTCTATCAATACATTTTCGCCTAAGAAACAAGCATACCCTCTTATAAGTGGAGCTCAAGCAGCCAAAAATGGCAGCTCTGGAAACGTCAGGTACGTCTCAACAACAATATAAAACCTTAACAAATTAATTTGACCTGTTCAATTAGGACCCCAAAAATCTTCAAAATTTGTCACAATTGGTGACAATGCAAGATATTGAAAGAATTTGTAGTCAGTTGCAACGTTTTTCTTTTTATATAAAGTTATGCGCAGAACGTGACTATAACTACACTTGTAGTTCGATTACGTGCACTTTCTCCTTAAAATCACGAACCTTGATCAAATGTGATCTAAGTTGATGATTGAAAGCTGAAATGTGCAGTGCTTGTGAGTATGGCACTCTTGGGAATAAAGTTAAGGGGAAGATAGTGTACTGTCTTGGGTCTTCAAGCCAGGACAGCACCATCAACCTTCTTGGAGGTGTTGGGACCATCATGTCAACATCCCAACAATCTGATACTGCATCCACCACTCTCATTCCAGCCTCCATTGTCACCTTCAGAGATGGCACCTCCATTGCCAAATACATCAACTCCACCAAGTAACTATCTTTTTATCATTTCTTCACTTTATTTGCTAATGATCCAATTCAACATTTCATTGTAATGAGCCATTTGCAGGAACCCAACTGCTGTTATCTACAGAACCACAACTGCAAACATGACTGCTCCTTTCATTGCCTCTTTCTCCTCTAGAGGTCCCCAAAAAATCACCCCCAACATCCTCAAGGTATGTACTGTAAGCAAGAAAAATTACTAAGAAAATTACTGATACTCTTCGTTTTCCAGCCTGATGTTGCAGCTCCAGGACTCAACATATTAGCTGCATATACGAAACTGAATAGCATAACAGGGTCCTCGAGAGACAAGCGATTCACAACGTACAACATAATGTCGGGAACATCCATGGCTTGCCCACACGCCACAGCTGCAGCGGTTTATGTCAAGTCCTTCCCCCCGGAGGGGTCGCCATCTGCCATTAAATCAGCTCTCATGACTACAGGTGCGATTCACGATTCAATACGGTTCTTGTTTCTCGATTCAGATATCTCTAACCAACATTCACATTCTTGGTTCAGCCACTCCCATGAAAATCCAAGAAATAGGAGCAGAGCTGGGCTCGGGATCAGGGCAGATCAACCCAACTGCTGCCATCGATCCAGGTCTTGTCTACGACCTGAGAATGAGCTACTACCTTCGTTTTCTGTGCACTCAAGGCTACAACAGCACCACCATAGGCCTACTCTTGGGCGGAAAGAAGAAATACAACTGCTCCGGCTTCAAACCGGCGCTGGGTCTCGATGGACTCAACTACCCGTCCATGCACATCAATCTCGGGAGATCAGATTCTGCCATTTCAGCAGTGTTTTACCGGACTGTTACTAATGTGGGAGACGGGAAGTCTGTCTACAAGGCAAAAGTGAAGTCGCCGAAGGATCTTTCCATTCAAGTCATCCCACGTATTCTGGAATTCGATCACCCGAACCAGAGGCAATCTTTCAAGGTGAAGGTGAAAGGTAGAGCAGACCGGAATGGGACTCAAGTAGTGACAGCGACGCTGGAGTGGACCGACTCCAAGCATAGTGTCAGAAGCCCAATTGTTGTCTATAGGGAAGCTTCTCATTAGATCTAGTCAAGTATATAGCTAGAAGTAACAGTACTTTCGTTTCGGTAACTCGCCCAACTAATTGGTGAGTCCCGACCTGCAGAAAACAATGTAAGTAACAATGCTACAAATAGAATAACCAGTTTCTTTCCTGGAACCGTATATGCTAGAATCAGAAGCAGAGATTGACCAAAATGAAAGAACTCTTAGAACACATTGACCATAAAGCATAACTGCATCATTAGGATAGCATATAAAGTTGACAGGAAAGTACCAAAACATAAGACAAATTTCTATTCTTAGATCTCAACTCTGCTTTTAGATGTTCATTTCTAGTTTGGAAGAAGCAGAGTGGATCACTTCATAAGTAAAATAATGATTCGTCAACTCGAGGACTAATACATCTGAGTTGTTTCTAATTCTAAAGGAGGTCAAAAAGAGGCTACCAAAATTTCCAGCCACCTTCCACCGAGAACTAAAATAAATTTAGAAAGTCACATACTTGAATTACAATCTGGCCTTTGTTCTTTCCTGGCGATTCCTCAGGGTCTTGGTTAAGAGTGCTCTGCAATGAGCTCAAGCTCCGGGGACTTCAAATCCAAAATTGAGCTCATGAGAAAACCAATGCAGAAAAATAATTGTTAACTCAACAATGCATTCGGCATTGACGACCGTGGAGGTTCTTTAGCTTGGTGAGGTACTTTCTCCTCTTCCTCGCCTCTGCTGCAGCAACTGCATCCATTAATTTCTTACCAGGATACATGTCTTGTTCTTGATTTTGTTCCGGCAAAGAATTTACATTTTGATTAGCTTTTGAAGAAATAACGTCAACCTTCGCAGTGAAATCTCGTTGGTGACTATCTGCGTGCCTGTCATTGAATGCAGGTCGAACCGAACTACATGATGCAGGTGCAAGTGAAAGGAAGGTTTCTTTAGAGTTAGTTGTACCACCTCCATTCTTAGAAAACCCAACAAACGTCTCGTTAAGATCATTTATAGGCCTGCCTTCTATTGAACCAGAATCTTCTGTTCTAGCTTTTAGGGACAAAGTTGGACTGTTTATTTCTAAAGTTACAACATTTTTCGAAGAAGCAGAAACACTGTTTTGGTTACTCGAAGAAATCTCATCTTGCTTACTGTTCGTGCAAAATAAGGGTAAGGGTTGAGGGTGCAGTCCATTGCCGTGATCAGGAAAGGGAAAGAACCAAGGGCATGGCACTAAGTAAATGGGAGTACCTGATCCATTGATATTTATATGGTTTTCTTGTTTGTTGGACATGTCCGGCTTACTTAGAGCAGACACTGGACCAACTGATGGAAGAGAAGGTGGATTTTGAGGGCCATGTTGTGACTGGTTAGTGTTTGAAGATGGAATCACAGCAGGCCAAAAAAGAGGGGTAAACGGAGGGCTATTGTACAAAACCAACGGGCAGTTTGTAGGCGGAGACGTAGTTACGTCAACTTGGCCTGTCCTAGCCTCACCTTCAGCTTGCTCAGCCTCGGCTTTCATTGCCTTAGCTACCTATAAATTAGAAAAGTTCATCAAACATGTTAATGTTCTTTGGAGTTATTTCTTCAACATAAATCATATCTTACCCGCGACTTGAGGTCCTTATTTGTGGTCTCCAAAGACTGGTATTCCTTCAAGGCCAACTCTTTTTCCTTCTCAAGAGAAACATCACCAAAATGAGCAACTCTATGATGATTATACAAGATTACAAGTACAAATTTTCAAACAACAAACAAGAATAATAATAATCAAATTTTTCAGTAATAATCATTAATAATTGTCATATACTTCCACACCAATATCCATCATCCTTTTAAACAGAAATACTCGTTGAAAACGTAAAAGGAGGATGCTGGTATTTGAACAATTGCCTACCCTCTTTAACTTTTCATTCTCCCATGAAAGATCAGCAGCTTTTCTGGCCAGCTCCTCACAAAGAGCCTGGAGGAAAGGAAAAGATGATGGCTCAAATATGAATAGTACGAAATCATTCTCAGTTTGACTCCACTCGTAATCTTTTGAAGGGGAAAGAGAACATACATCAGAAACAGATATCACAATAGAAGTTAAGTACTATCTGTCGCATTTAATTAATGAAGTCTGCTAACTTATTAGCAAAAATTATACAACTACAAACAAGTCATTGCTGTCACACTTAATTAATGAAGTTAATTAAGTCTGCTAACTTATTAGCAAAAATTATACAACTACAAACAAGTCATTTCTGTCACACTTAATTATCTAGACTAGAAAATAGAAATTGAAAAGGTAGTCATTCAGAAGTAACATGTATAGAGTGAGACCAACATAATGACTAGGAAACCATGTGTACTTTTGAACCATGGATACAGTCACTTCCTATTCCTACTTCAACGGTGGCTTTGATGGCCAGAGTTATCGCACCCATGTGGTCTCTGACCAGCTGCCAATACCATTTAGCTAGAGTACTTTCATGACCAACTTAAGATTAAGAAAGATATTAGCACGGCTGGAAAACATCAGCCACACTTGTTTGCTAAAAATGAATATACCAATAGTCTTATATAAGACCTTATCGTTTTATATGCATTTGTATATAATAATAATAATAATAAATAAAAAACAGTAGGCTGCAAAGGAAATTAAGATTTAGTCAATAGTTGACACCAAGGGAAGAGTAGTAGGCATGCTTTCAGAACATCTTATATGATTAGGAAAGCAAACAACAGAATTCTAATCAGGTAGTAGATAAAGTGTTAAGCGATCAAACTGAAAAGTAAGTAACCATTAGCACTTTGAGGAAACATTACCTGCCGGCGACGAATAGTCTGCCTTGCTGACTCTCTGTTTGCCAATATCCTACGTAGTTTCCGTGCTTCCTTTTCAGCCTGAGCAAAAAAGCACAATTGCATATAAAAGGAAGTAACAGAGCATCGCTACATGAGAACAACTTAAAGGCGGCTAATACCTCGGTCAAATTCTGTCTAGACCTGCTACCACCAAATAATGAGTAAGTGGTGGAGCACAGTCTGAGTATGTGAGCTTCCTCTTCAGCCTTTGTTGGTTTTTTAATTATATCTCTGCATAAATCTCCACTTCTTCGCTGGTCCTCTCCTTCTTGATCCTGCTGCAAACATAAAACATCTCTAAGTCTATCAACATTGTTGTGAAGATAATATTAGGTCTTCAACATCTCCAACTAATATCCAAAGTAAACACAAACAAAAAGTAACTTTTTCAAGACATGCAAAGACATTTTCAAGGCAAATAGCATGCTTGCCCCTTTTAATAAGTTCACATGAAATTGATAAAATTCAAAAGGTAGATTGGCTCTAACTTGAGCATTATCTTGTCAGAAACAGGGCCATACACTCTATACATATCTTCAGAGTTCAAAAATCACTTCACAGTCCTTCAATTGCAATAATAGACACCAATGCATTGTTTTCTAACTTAACCAATTACTGATTTAGGAGAAGCACAAACTGAAGCCTAAAACCAATTGACCACAAAACACAATCAAATAACATTCCAAATCCAGATTCTAACAAAAAGCATGAAAAAAGAAGAAAAAAGGAATCAATTCATCTTCAAATGGACAAACCTCGGAGCGATCCGTCGGCGCCGAGTCCACCGCGTTGAACCTACAGTCGGCGGCAGCAGCAGCCGCCGCCGGCGACTCGCTCTTGACTCGCTTCATTGCGCGTTTACCTTTGCTCCCCCATTTTCCGGCGGACTCCAGGCCTGTCTCCGACTCTCGCTTCGCAAAATGCGCCAAATCAGCGAGAGCCTCCGCCGCCTCCAGTTCAATCTTCACCATCCGATCCACCGCCCCACCCCTCCGCCCCTCGCCGTCCGCCGACGGCGACGAGTAGGAAGAAGAACCGGAAGAGGAGCATCTCTGTGAAACCATGGCGGTTAGAGAGAGAAAGCGATTGAGAGAGAGAGAGGTTTTTGCCTCCAAAGAAGAGGTAAGGTTTTAGAGAGAGAGAGAGAGGAGGGTCTGTGCCGCTGCTGCTGCTGTTACTGGTTAGCGAAGCCCACAGATTGTGTGGGAGGGACACGTGTCATGCCAGCTCACCACCGGACATGTATGCTAACTCGGGTCCATGTATCTCTGCTCGCCACGTATCAGTCCTGCCACGTTGGCTTCCTCGCACGAGCGGGAGGCTCGCACGTACGATAGCTCTGTGCTTTGGCCTTGGGAAGATGACTTGTTGTGACGGTGGGGTGGTCAGGTGGAGCACACGTGGGCCACCGCCAATGGTTCCACGTGGCACCTGTCCATTGCCTTTTTTAAAAAATTTACCAAATCCATTTTTGAATTATATATTTAATTTTAGGTGAATTTTATATTTTATTTATTAATTGAAAAAAATGGGGGTGTTGTGGTGTGGGGATTGGGGGGTGGACAGAGGCGAAGAGGTGGAGTTGGCAGTATGTGTAGTGTGTTGTAAATTGGAATGACATGAAAGTGCAGAAAAGTAGCGGTTACTTACAGCTGTTTAGTCCCTTCTTCCACTTGTTGCCTCACTCATTACTGGGCCGCCTTGCTTG